>PVKU01003227.1:85000-177622 GCA_004027475.1 Anoura caudifer
TAGGGCTGAATAGTATTCCACTGCATCTATATGCCACATTTTTTCTATCCATTCTGTTGTTGACGGACATTTGAGTTGCTTCCACCTTTTGGCTGTTGTGATTATGGCTACTTTTAATTGAAGAATTGTATTATTTTAAAATAAGTATTGAATAATTTCAGTGGGTAAACTTATTTTTATAAGATGGTTAAATGTTACTATATTTCCATAATTATTTTTATTTTATTTATTATCGTTACTTTGACATGCACTAAGTATTTTATTTGTAAATGCTTATTGTCTTAGTTTGAGAGTCATAATTTTTTGAGCACTTGCATGCAATATAGCGTAGATCCTGAAAAGGCAGACCTGGAGAGAGGGCATGAATGTGGAGGAGGCCATGACCAGACTTAGTGCGCAAATTTGAATTGTTTGACCTGTAGAGAGTGTATAAATTCTTAAAAAATTAGTTGCCAACGTCTAGAAATCAGATTTTTTACATTAAATTCCAGATTTTTTGTTTCTCAGAAAATCTGGAACATTGGACCACTTTTCCACATGACACTATTTTGTGGAACTGAGTTGCAGTTGTGATTTTTAAACAGAATTCATGGAATTCATAGACTCTTCAGTGGAATATAGATTCTATGTGGCCTACTTTTCTTGTTTATACATTTCTAGCCCCTCACTGACACAGACCTGGCCCCTAAAGGTGTGCTGTGCTTGACATATAACTAGTCCAAACTGAGATGAGCTGTGTGCAACTCACAGTGGGTATCAGAGATTTAGTATGAAAAAAGATGGTGCAATATCTAATTAATAAGTTTTGTATTGATTTATGTTTAAGTGGTAGTATTTTGTTTTAATAAATTACTGACATATATTTAACCTGTATTTTGACCCTTTTTTAAAAATGTGGCTACTTGACAAGATAAGATTACATATGTGTCTCACATTAGATTTCTATTGGATATGTTGCTCTCAGTGTTTATGGCCCAATACAGTGCTTGCTAAGATGTAGCCCATGGCCCAGATATGACTGTTCATCTATTTTGGTATGATTCACAAATTAAGAATAGTTTTCCTAGATGTATATTTGCAATTTTTTTGATCATAGGGAACATTAGTTTTGAATGCCAATTTATTGAATGTTGTTTCCCCCCAAAGAATTTCATTTTTCTTATTAGTAGACCTGTATTATAAAATATTGTACTCAATTATTACTATATTTTAATTTCATCAAAAATTATGAAATTTTACTTCTGGCCAAGATGGAGACATAGGTAGATGTGCTTTGCCTCCTCACACAACCATGAGGAAATCCATCTAAAAACAGAAAACAACCAGAACTGCCAGAAAATACAACTATAAGAAATATTCATCCAGACGTGTGGGAGGGCATGTAGATGGAGTGACGAGGGGGTAGGCTGCAGTGGTGAGGCAACTGCAGTGTGTGGTGGATAAAAACTGAGGAGGAAGAAATCCCAGCCCCAGATCACACTGCAAAGCCCAGGGTTCCAGCAACAGGAAAATAAAGCCTCTCACCTCTGGCTGTAAACCAGTAGGGTGGGTGTGATGGATGAAACCTCCCATCTCTCAGAAGAGTCTGTGTAAAGGGCCTACATGGTCCTAAAACATCCACAAACCCACCCATTGTGGGGATCAGCATCAGGGCAGCAACTAGAAGGGTGCTAGATACTTACAGGAAGTGGGGGAAATGGCTGTACATGGGACAAGAGCCCAGCAAGTGGCACTGTTCTGTCTCTGACCCCTCCCCCACATACAGCACCACCATGCAGCAATGTGGGCTGACCCACCCTGGCAAATACCTAAACTCCACCCCTTACAATGTAATAGGTGCATCAAGCATGGGAGTCAAAGCACAGAAACACAGGGAGGCTGCCAAAATGAAGAGACAGGGAGATAGGCTGAAATGAAGGAACAGATCAAAACTCCAGCAAAAGAACTAAGTGACATGGAGATAGCCAATCTATCAGATGCAGAATTCAAGGCACTGGTGATCAGGATGCTCAGACAAATGATTGAGTGCAGCCACAAAATAAAGGAAGAAGTGAAGGTTATACAAAGTGAGATAAAGATATACAGGGAGCCAACAGTGAAGGAAAGGAAGCCAAGATTCAAATCAACGATTTGGAACAAAAGAAAGAAAGAAAGAGTCAACTGGAACAGAAGGAAGAAACAAGAATTCAAAAAATTGAGGAGAGGCTTAGGAACCTCTGGGATAACTTTAAACATTCTAATATCTGAATCATAGTAGTGCGAGAAGGAAAAGAGGAAGAGCAAGAAATTGAAAATTTATTTGAAATAATAATGAATGAAAACTTCCCCAATTTGGTGAAGGAAATAGACACACAAGTCCAGGAAGCTCAGAGAGTCCCAAACAAGTTTGACCCAAAGAGGGCCACACCAAGACACATCATAAATAAAATGCCAAAAGTTAAAGATAAAGAGAGAATCTTAAAAGCAGCAAGAAAAAGGCAGAGAGTTACCTACAAAGAAGTTCCCATAAGATTACCAGCTGATTTCTCAAAAGAAACCTTATAGGCAAGAAGGGGCTGGAAAGAAGTATTCAAAGTCATGCAAAGCAAGGACCTACATCCAAGATTACTCTATCCAGCAAAGCTATCATTTAGAATTGAAGGGCAGATAAAGTGCTTCCCAGGTAAGGTAAAGCTAAAGGAGTTCATTATCACCAAGCCCTTGCTGTATGAAATGTTGAAGGGACTTATTTAAGAAAAAGAAGATCAAAACTATAAACAGTAAAGTGACAACAAACTCACAACTATCAACAACAGAATCTAGAAAATAATAGAAAGAAACTGGGCAAGCAACTAGAACAGGAGCAGAGGCGTAGAGATGAAGATCACATGGAGGGTTATCAGTGGGTAGGGGGATGAGGGAGAATGGCGGAAAAGGCACAGGGAATAAGAAATGTAGCTGGTGGGTGCAGAATAGACGGGCAGTGAAGAAAATCGTATAGGAAGTTAAAAAGCCAAACACCTCATATGTAAGACCCATGGACATGAACTAAGGAGGGATTGCTGGAGAGAATGGGGGTGTTGGGCAGAGGGAGGCCGAGGGGGGAAATGGGACAACTATAATAGCATAATCAGTAAAATATACTTAATAAAAATGTAAAAAATTACCATGAAATTTGTTTTCTTCTCTTGTTATTTAAATTCCTATCTTTTACCTTTAATTTTGCTTCTTGGTGTGCAAAGCCTAAAGTATTTAATGTCTTTACAGATAAAAAATTTCTTATCACTGGTGTGATAGGGAGCAGATACAGGCAGGTTTTGGAGGGAGGTCAGCGTAGTGGAAATGCTTTGGATTATGATAGACAAGGATTCAATCTTATTTACTGATCCAATCTCTGAGGCCTCGTTTTCTCATCTGTGAAGTGGCCTACGGATTTCTTTCCAGATTACATTGAAGACTGAATAAGATACTATATGAAATGTTTTGTGGAAGAGGGAACTGTAGTGCTTCCCCTGCCTAGGATGCTCTCCTTTGTCAAACCTCCTGTGGATACTTCTTGCTTGTCTTTAGCTTAGCAACATCTTTAGCTCAGAAAAGCATTTCCTGCTCTAGCCCCGAGCCTAGGTTAGTCCTCCCCAGGAATGCCACACTTTTTAAAATGCTCATCACATTGCTATTTGCTCCACATCTGTCTGGCTTATAAGATTTTAAGCTCCATGAGGGGAGTGTCTTGTTATCCACTCTATCCTAGGACTGACTCATAATAGTATTTAATTAATATTTTTGAATGATGTTGATGATGTGAGATGCTGCACATAACACACACACAACCCAGAGGAATTCAGAGGGAGGAGATTTATTTTTTCCATGAATATTTCAAAATTTGTGTTCAAAAATATGGGTCATGCATTTGGACAAGCAGTTTAAACCTACTTTACTCCTCCCTCTACAATACCAGAGTTTTCTCACTCATCTGTCATAACTGGGAAATGCAAGTAAAACACTCAGCACAGTGCCTGACACATAGTGAGCTTTTAATAAACTCTTCTCTAATGATGGATGTTGATGATGAATCAGAATATTTCATATCAAAATAATAAAAATATCTAGGTACTGGATAAAGTTGAGAGGTTGAAAGTTTTGGAAATCATCAGGGAATTCATTTTAGAGTCAGTAAATTAGTCATTTCAGTATCTAAACGTAAACTACTCTTAACAAGTCTTAGTGGGTTTTGTTTTTTTTTATTTGTTCTTTTTTTATGAGCAGAGTTTGAAATGCAGGACAATAAAACTTAGAATAAAACTTAAAACCAAAACTAAATTTTAAAATGTCCTGAGTTTATATATTAGTTACAAGTTTATAAAATAGATGTCTGTTTGCCTAAAAAACACTCCTGATCAAAATGACAATTGGCAGTTGTTGCTCTTGTCCCCTCAGAACACAAAGCTTAACACTTGGAAGAAAAAGCACATAGTAGGATCCACAGTAGGCATTGCCAGCAGGAATGAACGCTAAGTTTTAGAGAGGATGGAGCTGATAATAAAATCTAGCCCCAGAGTTCAATGACAGTACCCAATATGTGATTCCAAAAGGCCAGATTTGTATGATAACAATTCAGGGTGTAAATGCTGTGATAGCTCAGTTAGGCAGTTACTGTAGGAACTTCGCAGAGGGCATTGAAGATGGATTCCTGTGCCTAGGACAGAGAACAAGTCAGAGCAGACTTCCTGGCAGAGAAGAGTCGTGTGTGCGTGCGCACCTAGCATTATGGCAATCTACTATTTTTTTAAAGCCTCACCTGAGGAATGTTCTTCTTCCATTGATTTGAGAGAGAGAGAGAGAGAAAGAAAGAAAGATAGAAAGATATCAATTTGGGAGAATCATTAATTTGTTGCCTCCCACAGGCCCTGACCAGGGATTGAATGCACAACCTAGGTATGTGCCTTGACCGGGAATTGAACCTGAAATCTTCTGGTGTATGGGATGATGCTCCAACCAACTGAGTCACCTGGCCATGGCAGCAACCTACTTTTTTATCCTTGTATCTTTCCTGGCTCACAACAGAACTTAAGGTTATAACACGGTAACTTGGTGGTAATGCCCAGTTACCCAGTGGTGGGAGAGGAGGCTTAGAATGGGAGGGAGGATGTAAAGAATGGATCTTGATATTCTTTCTCAATTCCGGGGTGTAGAGGCATTGATCAGTAGAACATAAGGGCAAGTCAGAGTTGTGAAGGGAGATGGGAGAGGAGGCAGGTGAAGAAGAAACCAGATAATGATGCCATGATGAGGAGCTTGGACTTTTATCCTGCAGACAGTAAAGGTTTTTGGGTGGACAGTGGCATGATCAGACTTTTGCCTTAAATTAGAACTTTAAAATAGGCTAAATAGAAAATACAGATATGTATGGTTTTGTCTGTTCAAGATTTAAAATTTTTCTTCTCTGTGTTAAAATATCCAAAATTTTGGCGTATTCCATTTGGCAACAGTCGGCTGGAGATGAAAAGCAGCTGGTCCAATGAACTGAGCACACATTGAAGCTCATGGAAGGAGCGTCCCAGTTTCTATCACTTCTGGACAAAGTCGAGTGCTCACACTAGGTTTATTCTGTGATTAGTCTGGACTGAGCCAACTGTCTCGCAGTGGCAGGGTTTGCCATGATCTCTCAGCCAGGGCCAAATGGAATGGGAAAAAGATCAGTCATCACAAGGGTGGCCCTGGGTGCAGAGTACAGAGTATAGGCCCATCCTGGCATGGTGGGGAGATAGTAAATAATTATAAGAAATGTGTGAACAGATGTCCTAGAGTTATGAATAGACTGCTTTGCCAACACAAAAGAAGGTGACAAACTACCTCAAGACAGGCAACCTCAAGAGGGGCTGGAGAAGACTTGAGTAAGCAGAGAAATAGGGGAAGAGAGTTTTCCCCAAACAGTTGTGGAGTTCACTTGTTAATGCAGCCTAATTATTTCACTCTTAAACACAGCAACAGTGTGGTGCGGACTTCTAGTTTTTCAGCAGAATCATTCTCTTTTCTTTTTTGAAACACAACTACACTCTATCTCCTAGCCTGTCTTGCCATGTAGGTGGCCCTGTGACTAAGTTCTCTTTAGTGCAATGGGAGCAGAAGGGATGTGTTTCCAGCCATGGCAGAACTAAGGAAGTATGAAAATAAAAAGACAGCGTACTTCTTTCCCTGCCCCACACTTCTTGTGTCACAAATCTGGCTTTTACTATGATTAAAGGAAAGCCTTAAATCAAACATGGCACTTCAGTTTTGCACAAGGTTGGATGAAATTTTAATACCTATAAGTACTGGGAACTTATTGATAAATCTGTGCAAGATGTTTCTTAAGAGGCATCTAAAGATGTTGCCATGCCAAAAAAAGCTAAAATGCTAAAAATATGGCATGATACTAATTCCTGAAACATAAAATCCACATATATTATATGCATTTATATTTCTATATATGGAAGAGGTCTAAACTATTAAATACAAAACTGTTAACAGTACTTCTGGGTATTAATGTTTTAAATTTTATTTTTTTCAATTACAGTTGATATTCAGTGTTATTTTGTGTTAGTTTAGGTGCAGAGCGCAGTAGATCACTTTACAAACTGATCCCCTGGGTGTTTTCAGTATCAACCTGGCACCATGCCTAGTTACTATAATGTTATCAACTATGTTTCCTATGCTGTACTTTATACCCCCATGATTATTTTGTAATTAACAATTTGTACATCTTTTAAAATTTTCTTAAAGTTATATTTAATTGATAATGATATTATAATAGTTCCAATTTTCCCCCCTTTGCCCCCACCACCCATCATGCCCTCTCCCCCAGGCAATCCCTATTCTTTTATTCATGTCCATGGCTCATACGTATACGTTCCTTGGCTACTCCATTTCCTATACTGTTCTTAACATCTCCATGGCTATTCTGTAACTACCTTTTTGTACTTCTTAATCTCCTCACCTCTTCACCCATTCCCCCAAAGCCCCTCCCATCTAACAACCATCAAAACTCTCCATATCCGTGATCCTGTGTCTCTTCTTGTTTGCTTAATTTGCTTTTTTTAAAGATTCAGTTGTTGATAGGTATGTGTTCATTGCCACTCTGTTGTTTATAGTTTTGATCTTCTTTTTCTTAAATAAGTCCATTTAAAATTTCATAAAATAATGACTTGGTGATAATGAATTCCTTTCTTTTTCTTTCTTGTCTGGGAAGTACTTTATCTGCCCTTTGATTCTAAATGATCGCTTTGCTGGGTAGAGCAATCTTGGATGTAGGTCCCTGCTTTTTATGTCTTTGGATATTTCTTGCCAGTCCCTTCTAGCCTGCAAAGTTTCTCTTTAGAAATCAGCTGACAGTCTTATGGGAACTCCCCTGTAGGTAACTGAATGCTTTTTTCTTGCTGCTTTTAAGAGTCTCTCTTTAGCTTTAACCTTTGGTTTTTAATTATGATGTGTTTTGGTGTGTGCCTATTTGCATCCATCTTGTTTAGGGTCCTCTGTACTTTTTGAACTTTTATATCTATCTCCTTCACCAAATTAGGGAAGTTTTCTTTCATTATTTTTTTCAAGTAGATTTCCAGTTTCTTGCTTTTTCTCCTTTCTGGCAACTCTTTGATATGAATATTAGTATGCTTAAAGTTGTCCTGGAGGCTTCTTATACTATGTTTGTTTTTTGGATTATTTTTTCTTCTTATTCTGATTGGTTAATTTTATTTCTCTATGTTCCATATTATTGTTTTGATTCTTGGCTTCATCTACTCCACTGTTGATTCCTTGTAAATTGTTCTTTATTTCCATTAGTATTTCTGCCTGCATCTTTTTTATGCTGTTGAAGTCTTCACTAAGCTTTTTGAGCATCTTTATAACCAGTGTTTTCAATTCTGCATCTAACAGATTGTTCATCTCCATTTCATTTATATCTTTTTCTGGAGTTTTGATCTGTTCTTTCATTTGGGCCATGTTTCTTTGTCTCTTCATTTTGGCAGCCTCTCCACGTATTAAGTAGAGCTACTATGACTTCCTGTTTTGGTAGCATGGCCTAATGTAGTAGGTGTCTTGAAGGGTCCAGTGGCATAACTTCCCTTATCACCCAAGCTGGGTACTTGAGGTGCACCCTCCGTGTGGGCTGAGTACACCCTCCTCTTGTAGTTGAGCCTTGATTGCTGTTGGCAGGTCAATGAGAGGGATTTTCCCAGGCCAGTCAATTGCAAAGACTGACTGTGACCACTGACCACCAACCTCCACCCTCTGTGGAGGATCAGCCGTGCAGGGCAGAGTTGTGCAGGTGGTGCTCTGACATGGTCAGTAGCTGTCCAGTGGGTGTGCAGGCTCTGGGATTTGCCAGGTGGTGCAGGCTAGGATCAGCCCCCACCTGTGTTCTTCCCTGGGCCACTCAGCATAAGCTACAAGCAATCTGCAAATAGCTGCTACTTGTGCTAGACTTGGAGGTTCCTAGGTGAAGCCAAAGCTGGCTGCTGCTAGTGCAGGCCTAGGGATACTTAACCAGAGGTATGGGAGCTAGGGTTCACTGAGGTTGACTGTTGCTTGTTTGAGTGGATTTAGGGAGATGTGAAGCCTGAGCAGAGACCAACAATTCATATGGAAAAGCCAGTGATAACAGCTTGTGTAGGGACATAAGTTGAGTGGGGTGGAGCCTCATGTATTTACCAGGGCAAAGCAAGCCCTGTGAGTCAGGTTGATGGAGTCTCAGAAATGGCCCCTACTTGCTGGCTCTGTGAAGCTATTGAGTGAGGGCTCAAAAAAGGAACAATTGCCTCTGCCTGCCTTTCTGTCTGGAAGAAAGCTGTTCCTTGAAATTATTGATGCCAGACATTTCAGTTCCTCCCTGTATGCCACTGGTGCCTTTCAAGCTGCTACCCCAGTATTGGAGCCCAGAGTGGGTGAGTCTGAGTAAGTCTGTGTGCAGGCTCTTGAGGAACTGCTTGTGGAACCAGTAGTTTTTTGTTGTTTTTTTTTTTTTTCCCCACTGATTCAAACCCTCCTGGTTTTTACAACTGAAAGTTATGGAGCCTTATCTTCCTGGTACTGAATCCCTAGGCTGCAGGGCCTCGTGTGGGGCTGGGACCCCTTGCTCCAGAGGTATCCCTCCTCAGTTTTTATCTACCACATGTGGGTATGGGACCAGCCTGTTCCATGTCTTTATATTTCTGCATCTCCTGCCTCTGGGTTGATGTGGTTTCTTTGATTCCATAGTTGTTGGACTTCCATTCAGCTTGATTTCTGGTGGTTCTGAGTGATGGTTGTTCTGTAGTCTAGCAGTAATTTTTATGTGGTTGTGTGAGGAGGTGAACCCTGTTTACCTATGCCTGCATCTTGACTGGAGCTCAAGTTCCCAACGTGTACTGCCAAATCCCTTTACCTTTTTTGCCAGCTTCCCAAGCCTCCTCGCTAGCAATCATTAGTCAGATTTTCTGCATCTATGAGTCTGTTTCTATTTTGTTTGTTTATTTGTGTTCTTTAGATTCTACCAATAAGTAAAATCATGTGATATTTGTCTTAATTTAACTTATTTCACAGAATAATTCCAGACATGAAGTGAAAGTTAGGTAAGGAATGATTGCCTAGTGACTTTGTTTCAATGATAATCATTGACAGTAAGTAGATCTTAACACAGTTTCATTTTGTACCAAACTCAAAACTAAATTCCATTAGACTGAAGTCTCCATATGCAATTTTTCTTATAAATGTCATCAAAAATCAATTCATGTTAATAAAATTCTGATTTCTAACTTTGGACTTTCAGAATTATATGTTTTAATAGAGGGAAAATTTTGCTAATTTATCTATTACTACCTAGCTATTTCCTCCATTTATTAGTCATAACTTCTGGTATACCCAAGGCATAATTTAAAATTATGGGTGCTGGAGTCAGACATGCCTGGATTTGAATACCAGTTTTTCAATTTTCTTTGCTTTGTGTTCACGAGCAAGTTACTTAACCTCTTTGAGCGTCATTTGTGTGACTCCCTGAAGCTGTGTTGAGAATTGAGTGCTGCGGTGCATCTGCAGTGCCCCAGACAGTGTGACACAGGACGATGAGAGTCCTGCTCTGTTCCCAGCTTTGCTCTCATCTCAGTTCACTTTTAAGAAGCAGTAAATATAAGCTTAGGGCAGTTATTAAATAATTCATAAAGCTTCTGTTGCTCTCCTACCCTCTCCCTCAGAAAAGTTTAGTAGGCTTAGCAATTTTAAAAGCAAAGGTGATAGTATTTTATCCTTTTGCCTCTTTTTGTAAATTTTTTGTTGTCTTTTGAACTATATATTTTTAAAGACTGACAAAAATGAAGGAAAACACAGTTATGTTTGTGCAAATGTGGATGGTGAGCAGATTTTAAAAATGAGTAGTAAGATGGATATTGGTGGGTAACAAGAAAAGAACAATATTGATCAGCCTGTTTTTTTTAAATTACAAGTTTTATGCATATATATGTATTAATATTGCAGAATATTTAGTTTATAGGGATATTACTTTTATTGTTTCTTCTTCCCCCACCCCCCAAATGTCTTGGTCATTGTTTTTTAAATGTATTATAGAATGCTTTTCTCAAAGTCCAAACAAATTACGCGAGAGAATTGCAGATGAAGTTGAGGAAAATGCAGCAGGTGGGGTTGAGCTACGTGGATGGGTGGGCAGAGTTGTGCTCCCTGTGTCTGGGGGCTGAGCGTTCTTGATCTCATTCTTGAATAAACTCTTGGAGGGCCATCCTCAACTCAGTTTGAGAACCATTGGTCTCTCGACACATTTTTGGGAGTACATGTGGCTGGACTCTCCAGAGATGCTCTCATGGTCATTAACCACGAATGTTAACACTTCAAAGGCTGTTAGAGGAGCCATGCTATAATGAAACCCATTTAAGCTGCTGTTTAAGAAAATTATTTGACCACAGAGTGCCCATCACCTAATACCCAGCACATAATGTAGGAAACAGTTGTCTGATGGAAAATAAAATCACTTAGAATCTGAAGATTCTCATCTATCACTACTAATCCACCATGGCTGTTTATTGAATATCTGCTGCCTGGCTGTTGTGGTTGGATTCACTGGTTATATGAGGCTTGTAAGATATAGTCATTTGCCTCCAGGACAAATGCTGGAAAACAAGTAGGGAAAAGCTGACCACTGAGCTGCAATTCTCAATGGACTGTTGGCCCTCTGAAGATCCAGGGGCATCTAGTTGGTAGCTGTACAACCAGTGCCAGCACAGTGCATTGCTTATATCAGCACCCCCATTCAGTGCAAATGCTAGATACAAGGAAGAAGGAAGGGAGGTGGGAGGGGCACTGTCTGTAGTATATGGCAGTATATTTTAGCTTATCTATGCCTATGGGGAGAGGACAAAGCCAGGGTGGGCTTCACATATGAGGTTGGACCAAAGCTGGACCATAAAGGAGACGTAAGGTGCATCACACCTAGCCTAACCCATATTCTGGTACTGGTCTATAAGGATAATGGCCTATCTGGCTTATCCTTTGGGCCCCAGAGTCCTAATTCTGGTTCTAAAGGAGTTCTCTGATTCACATAACTATGTAAGTGGGTGAGAGAAAATATGGTTCATTACTTTGCCTAAAGTAATGAAATGTTCTTGTGTGGGAAATGGTGTGGGACTGGCCTAATTAAAGTGGTAGGGTAAGCAGAAATGCTACAGAGGCAGCCTGTCACAAATGTTTCTCAGCTGAACTCTCAAGTTTTTTGGAGAATCCATAAACACTAAAATGGTTTATTTCATATATTTAATGGCCTACTTGACTCCTTAGGTGCCAGCTTATACATTTCCCTGAAAAATTACAATCTGACTGTATTGTATTTCTCCGCTTTCTTATAACTCTTGCTTTTGCCTTTGGTCCTTGGCTCATTCTATCAACAGACTCTCACATGTGTGTATGCAATTTGTGTGCAAGTACAGAAATGACTCAGTTGTTTTCTGACACCGATACCACTTTCATCCTGAGCCCTTCCCCACTGGATCCTGGGGGAAAATAAATGAATTCCCAATACAGTTTAAAGCTTAGTCTAATATGATAATTTAAGTAGTTATTTTAGTTCATTTGGTGTCTCATATAGACTCTCCTGTACCCTGGTTTTTTCCTTCAGGTAGTGTATGGAGGAAGGGATTGTGTGCTTTCCTATTCTCAAGGCAGTGGAGGAGGGCACCCCTGGCCTCATGCTGGCCGGTTGGAATACATATGTTGGCATGGCAGCTGCTGGCCTGTGTAAGGATGTCCCTTGTTCTCCTGGTTGCGGGATGCTCTTCTGGCCTGCAGTAAATGACCCTGAAGTCCACTCATTTGACTCAGGCACTTTTTATGGTGGTGCTTCTTGCATGATCTAACCTACACTTGACTTCCTGTGGTATTGGGAATTCTCATCCAAGGTCTAATTGAGACATCCATTGGGCACTGGCTTGAATGGTCCATGGGGCAGCTTCACTATAAAGCCATCTTTCCCTCTGTGTGCCAATAGCCTGTGGCAAACTTCCCAGCCTACCCCTCAGCTGGTTCCATGTCCTAAAACACAGAAACCAAGGGTAGTGTGGGAAAGCTAAACTTCAGACTTCCTTTGCCTGTGCATACTGTGCCATCCTGTCCATGTGACTGTGTCCTCGGTTGCTACAGGACAGCTTCCTCCCTGTGTCCATATTGTTGGGAGAGGAGCAGAAGACCCCTCCACCCAAGGACCTTCTCCACTTAGCTGATACTTGTCTCCCTCCCCAAGCTACATCCTATGGAAAAGAAATTTAAGACTTAACTCATCTGGCTTTTTTACTTTCCTGTCCCTCTCTCTGGGACTTCTTTATTTCCTCTAGGACAGAAGGAAGTACACCTTTATTTTCTTTCTACAAGGAGGACCCCCGAAAATTTGAATTTATTTATATAAAATCGTGTACTTATTCTTACATGTTTAAACTTCTTTCGCCTTCAAAGTACTCTCCATTCGATGCAATACACCTATTGAGACGTTTTTCCACTGCTCAGAATAGTTTTTGAACTTGTCAATTTTGATGCTTTTTAATGCTTCTGTTATTTCTTGTTTCACCTCTTCCCCATCAGCAAAATGTTTCTGTTTGAGGACTTTTTTCATCTGGGAAACAAAATAAGTTACTCAGGGCAAGAACAACTCAGGGTGGGGCATGGAGGTCATGCCATTTTTGGTTAAAAACTGCTGAACACTCAGCACAGTGTGGGCAGGTGGGCTTGTAAATCACCCATCATGAAAGGGGCAAATGTGTGGAAAGAGTGTTCAAAAAAATTCACTGAAGCTGTATACAACCTCTCACAACAACACCAACCGACACACTGATACGGGTTCCTACAACAACACTCGCCTAGCGGGGAAAGCCTGTACTACAAGGGGCTTGTCCTCCAGAAGATAATTGTGGGATGTTTTTTGGGTCCGCCTTGTATATATTCCTGATTCTAGCAAATCATTACTCCTAATTTACATGGGGATATTTATGGGTTCAGTCCTCCAAGTTTAGCTGTTTATATGCTCACTGAGAAGAGTAAGGGTTTTTCTTGAGAAGCAGAATGTCTCAAGCCAACAGTCTTGTTTGGGTGAAAATAGTTTTGTTGCACAATTTTATTATAAATGTCAAACGCAATATTATTGTAAATTCTAGGGATGCCTGGAATAGTTGGGGCAGCCTGTACGTGGAAGGGCCAGAAAGAAAAGCCTGTTGATAAATTTTAAACCATAAGCCCTGTGTCATGACCCATTGTAATACCTGGAAGACTACTTTAAACTTGCCACATTACTAAGAATTTGAGTTGGATACGTTCAGTTGCAAGGGATAGAGACTCATTCAGATCTCCTAGAGTGCCGGCGCACTGACTGTGAGGACATGCATGACGCGCCTGTTAGGGTTTGTTGTTACAATCAGTGGGGTCTGTCTCAGGCTAACAGAGGCAAACACACAGTTCAGTGGAATGGCAGGTGGTAGTATATGGACTTTAAGGAAAGACCACAGAAAGGGGACGGTTATATAGAAAAACCTGTCACAGCTCCAGACATCTGGCTCCAGGGGACAGTTTTTTCTGGGTACTGTTAATGGGACAGGTTCTCTCCAACTGTTCCCGTCTCTGTGTGGCTCCCCTCATGGCTCTGTCTCTCTGAAGAGAGAGGCTGACTGGTCTGGGGGGTGGGGCTCCACTCCTTGGCCAGCGTGGCTCTGTCTCTCCAAGGCTGCATGTGGCAGTGGAAGAAGTAGAGTAGAGAGTCAGTGAGTTTGAGGGGCAGGCGTGGGCCAGTTTAGGGCATGATAGAATGTTTCAGTAGAAAGTTTGTAATCTGCCTACTGGGTCGGGACTAACTCAGTGCCCCTTTCCCCATAGGATGTTGAAGGGCTAAAGTTTTTCATGATTACTTTTTTTTTAAATGCAAGAAAGGAAGGAGATTTTAAAAGCAGTTTAAGTTTCTTTAAATATTAAACAAATTGAAGGTAAAGTATCAGGTAGAATTCTCTTTTACATCCATTTAGAGAAACTATAACTATTTAAAAATATTACCATTGTGATGCTTTTATTTGCTGGTTTTCAAATATTATGACTATTTCTAAAAGTAAATTCTCCCTTAAAACAAATAATCCTCATGAAACTACAGGCTGTGGTAGAAGTTGCATTTCTTAAGAATTAGTGAGGATGGGAGAGGAGTCCCTGGCTTTGGAGGCCTGGGCTGTGTGAACCATGACTGTTGCCGGCGTCTCAGAGCTAGTTTGTGGCGGGGCAGAATTCACAGCCAGTTTTGAACTGAGGATTCTGTTCCTTCCCCAAATCTAAAAGTGATAATCTTGAGTGCTTTTATAGAAGGAACTTAAGTGAGACAGTCTGGTTAGAAGTGGGAGCTAGGTCCGAATTTGTTAAAGGATCTCTCATACTCGAACTGAGTTAAGCATAGATAGCTTGAGAGGATGGGGCTGAGTCAAGGCAAAGCTAAGAACTGAGTCCTCGATTATGCCCTCATTTGCATATTTTCTTCAACTTATATTTAAATTCCTAAACAGATTTAGGTGTGTGTTTGGGGGGGAGGAGATGGGGGGGTCACACTAACCATCTAGTCCTGGCTCCCCAGCATGGAACATTCCATCCGTCTGTTGCCTCCCACCGACTCACTCAGATCAGCTTTGCCCTTTCTCTCTGCTCATCCTTCCAGGCTCAGCTGTCTTCTCTCCTCCCCTTCCCAGAGCCAAGTCAAGCCATCTCACTGATTGTATTTAGAATGAGTTCCACCATGTAATTAATTACTGGATGGTAATGTTAATTAATATTTATTAATAATGTTGCTCCATACTATCACTTCTCCTTTTCCTAGCTTGATACCACTTACCATTTATGCCTTTCCACCTCCAACCACTCTGTACCCAAATAATGTTGTATCTATAAAGATACTTATAGATTGTATTTTTTTACCTCCATTTAACAATTAACTGTGACCTACCTCATGCCATATATTGTCATTTTCTATTGTTTTTATTTGCCTCCTCAACCATATGACACTTTGCTGTTAAGCTATTTGTACCTAGAAAGATGTCTAGTACAGCTGTTGCCTGTGGAAGGATGTCATATCATTTAGTACTGGGGTCTTCTAAACCATGAGGGGAAATGGGATCAGTGGAATTTAGTTCTAAGTTCCCAATGCTCTTCTTTCCTCCAACTCCAGCTTTATCTAATTGAGAGCTAAGCTATTGTTTAAAGATTGCAGAGAACCCCCCCCCCCATGAGGACCCTTTATTAAACATATCCACATATATTTTTTTATTTGGCTAACCTAATTTTAAACTTTGAATCTTTGTTTGGTGTTTCTCCATAGTCCCTACTTTGATTCTGAATAAATAGTAGGTTTCAATTAAATTTTAAGATGAACTAAATAAGACTGTGGTAATATTTATATCTTATGCATTTTAGGTTCAGTTAAACTCTAGAAGATATTTAAATTAATAAGTCAAAGAAGTTCAAATTTCTAAAATTTATCATGAATGTTAGACACATTATATCATTCTTTAAGCAAATTCACACACACACACACTCACACACATACCACTTTGGAAACCCCATTTGAGGGTCCCAAGAATCACACTTAATAGTGAACAGAGAGCAGGGACAGATGGCATTTATTTGGCATGTTAGCCTGTTCATTGGTTCAGTTTTGTACATCTCCATTTTTCTAACCAGTACCTGTATTTTGGTTTCATCTTTGTTGACATGTAGGAAATCAAAAATATCTCCCCAATCCAACTGCACATGTTACAGAACTTGCTATTATTTAATTCTTTTACCAAATATATTTTGTGTGTGTGACCATTCTGTATTGATTCCATGAATGCATTTCCAGACACAAATTATTTAGGTTGACAAAATTCAGAGGGTATTTTTGGACATCTATGATACCAAACAGTGGCTTCCCCCACACTCCTAGCAGCCACCTCCTGTTCCCATACATAAATGGCAGCCAGCAATGGCTGGAAACAAAGGACTCTCTCCCAGTCCCGGAATACAGTGACATTCATTCTGAGAGAAGCAGGGGCGGCTTTTTGAAAGCCGACTTCTTCAGCTCGACAATAACACACAATGAGTTATTGACTTGTTTATATACGGAGCTCTTTTCAGTAACTAACTCTGACTCCCACAGTCTGGACAAATGATTGATTTCGTGCTTAGAAAAAGAGAAAGCTCTTGCGCTAAACTCTGTAGTGCAAACTACTTCTTCCCCATTTGTTCCCTCACTGAATAGGACCTTATTAAAATGCACTTTCCAAAAAAAATACCTGCAGCTGGCCTTTATAACCGTGTTTTGTATATATAAATAAGTAATTTGTCCCAGTCTTTTGTATATTAACAGACCATTGAGAAACTTGTCAATATATATGAAGGCTGATTGTCCTGTTGTTTATGCCAAATTGTGTTGCCTATATTGATCTGTGAAATATGGATCAAATAATTTATTAATAAATCAATATTTGCTGGTCAAAAGCAGATTATTGATAGATTTAATTTTCTTGTGTTAGGTTAATTTACTAAGGACTTTACATACAACACATATGATATACTTCACCTTTGAATCACTAGCTGTTCTGAATACAGGGAAAACTACACACATAATAACTACAGTTCAGAACACTGAGAGTTTGGTTGGACCAATAGGCTCTTCCCTCTTTGGCTAGTACTTAAACGGAATGTCAATATGAATTAGATAGAACACGCCAGGTTACTTGATTGCTGTACCTTTTCTAAAGATACTGATGATTGGACTCCAGAGTTTACTTTAGAGGTATTTTCTCCTATAAAATAGATTTCATTTTTCTTACTATATGTTAAAATGTTTATGTAATTTGCTTTTAAACAGTATTTCTCTTTCTCTGCCTGACTTATTTTACTTAGGGTAATGCCCTCAAGCTTCATCCTTTTTGTTTGTTTTTTAATTTGAAGTTAAAGTTTCGATTCTGAGGTAAAACATCGAGGACATCACTCGTTCATACAGTCACCAGGAGCCAGAGCCAACTCAAAGGGACGTGTAACACATACACCTTCTTTACACACAAAAAAATTAACCTCAGAAATTTCAAACCCAGTGACAACAAGTATTTCATCTATTTTACAACAAGTCAAAGCAGTGAGTTTTGTTTTAATGAAGAAACAGGGTGCTTTCCTCCAAAGTGGCAGGAGAGAGGAACCCTGCAGCTGTGTCATGTCCTGGGACTTGTTAGTGCTGCATACTGTTAATACCTTAGGGTGAAAATGCACTCTCTGAAGTTGACTTTTAACTTTCAGTAGTTTTCTCTGACTTTATTAAATATCTATTCTTTTTTGGAATGGCTGCTCTGGGTCCAGAAAAGGCCCCTGTGTGTATCTTTACATTTTATTGACCATTTAATTTCCAATATCTTGTTGTATCTTCTATTTGAAACTATGCAAATGGTGTTTTTCAGTAATGTTCATGTGTGTTCCCCTCAAGCTTGTGTAGAGTAGTAGATTTCCTTGAATGTTGAGTGTTGGAACATAGGTGATTTTTCCAACTGTAGCTCTTTCGAAGGATTCCCACCTTTTAAAGAGCTCCTTGGAAGCAATTCTAAATGTCGTGGTCCTGAGAGACCTTATATGAATCTAGTTAACTACTGTTGCATCAGAGAGTTTTGTGGTTACGTTTTTGTTTGTTTGCTTCATTCACTTCAAGAGTATCTGCTCTGGATATTTTCACATTTGGAAATTAGTTTTGTAAAGAATAGATGAGCTTGGTGGATATCTCCCCAGTCACACTGCAGCAGACTGATTTCCTTCTGAGATGAGAAGCACCCAGCGAGGAAGTAACCATGTAACCATGGAGACTTGATGCTGTATGTTTTGTTGTGGTTCACAGACAGGCTTCCATGAATAGAAGTTGAGTTTGATATTTGGCTTTTTATGATATTATGTTTTTTTTTTATTACTTCAGCACAGGAAAAATATTCCTTGTGGGGAATGATTCTAAGAATAGTCCTGAATAATATTTTCCCCAGTTTTATTGAGATATCATTGACAGATAATACTGTGTAAGTTTAAGGTGTATACCATAACGACCTTCATGTATTATGAGATGGTAACCACAGTAAGTTTAGTTAATATCCATGGTCTCGTATAGATACACAAAAACCCCAGTGTTATTTTTAAATTTTTATGTATTGATTTGAGAGAGAGGGAGAAAGAAACATCAATTTTTGTTGTTTCACTTATTTATGCATCATTGGTTGCTTCCTATATGGGCACTGACTGGGGATTGAGCCCACATCCTTAATGTATCAGGACAATGCTCTAACCAACTGAATTACCCAGCTGGGGCAAAACCCATTTTTATTACCTTGTGATGAGAACCCTTAGGATTTACTCTCTTGAAACTTCTTAATACTCCGTACAGTATTGTTAACTATAGTCATCATACTGTGCATTCCATGATTTCTTAAAATCTTGTTTCCAGTGGTTCTTAGTCGAGGACAGGGATTGGCAAGTATTGCCTGCTGTCCATATTCAGCCTGTCACTTGTTTGTTTTTGTTTCATTGAGGCATAACTACACTCATTTATTTATGTGTTGTCTATTTCATGCTGTCAGGTCTTGGTTGAGTAATTGCAACAGAGACTATATCCCCCACCCCAATCCTAAAATATTTACTATCTGGGCCTTTATAGAAATGTTTGTAAACTACTTAACTAGGCTAGTCATCACTCACCTAAAGATTCCTGGGCCTTTCTTGTCTACCAAGACAAAATCTCTGATGTGCTGAGCTGTATCACATATCGGTGGATGAAGAGTGGACAGGTTTGACATTATTCGTATAGTTTACATATATGCATAGTTAGGTTGAGGAGGCCATATTGTTGACCCCACCCCCATTTTATTCCAAGTGTAAGAGTGGGTTTTCAGGTAGGGTATGGATTACAGATTCAGGTTAACTCAAACATACAACTGAGAAAACCTATTTAAAACAACAACATTAACAAAACAAATAAAACAAAGCAAAAAAAATGGTCATTTTTCATTTTTAATCCTCAGTAAGGAGACACAACATGGCAAATCCATTACTTAAGAACTGTTCAAAGTTCCAGTTCAGACAATTCTGTATCAGGCTATTTTCTTTCTTTCTGTTAACACCAATCTGTTGAGTGAATATTATTGTTCAAGTTTAGCTTTTTCCTTTTATTGAAAACAGTATTTTGTTTCCATGGGGACTATTTATAAAAAAATATAGAATGGGCTACATTCACCTCTTTATAGCCCGGTTAGTGGCAGTAGCAGAATACCTTTATCTGGCTTCGTAAATGGAGACGAGAAGTAACTGTTCACGTATTTAAGATACGTTACCCTGTGTCGTGAAATATTTTAATCCATCTGGTACCATTCTAGAGTGTTTGAATTGACATTTGCTTTTGGTTTATGTTATTGAATTCTTACCCTGACATATCAGCAGCCAATTTATTCCCTATTGGCAATAAAAGATTGTAATAGAGAATATCACCCTAATTTTAAAAAGCTGCTATGCTCATTTTGATAAAGTGCCTTTAATAGTATTCATCATTGTCAAATGTCTGCAATGAAAGATATCCTCCCAAGTCATATTTTAGTAAATTTAAAAGCAACAAAAGTAGAAGTAAAAAGTTCAGTGTTAAATACTTTAAATATAAAAATGAACTTTCAATTTATGTAATCTCAATGGAGTGCATTTTTACATATGTGTCCTATTAATTTGAAATGACCTTCCATGATTATGCTAAATTAGTTGCTTGAATAAATGTGACTGTTAGCTGTAAATGGGTGCCATTTATTTATTTATTTATTTACTTATTTTCTAGTTGAACCTGGCCATGGATGAACAGAAAGAGAAAGTTACGGAAAAAGTCATTCTTTCAATGACAGCAAAGGAACACCTTACGGCACGGGAAGAAGTAAGAAACTTACTTTTAAAACTATATTATAAAACTACATGAACACTAATTATAAAATTAAGACAAATTTTGCTTGGGTTTGGCAGTGAACCAATTATAGTTACCTGATACTGCCATCCTGGAAAAAATTGGTCAAAACTGGAAATCATTTTGTTGAGATAGGAAGCTTGAAAAATAATTATAGGCTTAAGAGAATAAATCATATGATTTTCTGAAAAATGCTTATGAATATGTTCTCATAAATTTCTTTTCTTCTTTTTTCATTGTTGTTCAAGTACATTTGTCTCCATTTTCACCCCAATACAGCCCCCAGCCTCTCACCCTCAAACCACACCCGCTTTGGCTCATGAATTTCTTAATTTAGGAAACTATTACATGTGACTTGGCTCTGAAAAGTATGAAATATGCTAACAGGAAAAGCATTAAAATTTTGTTGAACTTTAAATAAATACTAAATTTTGCTTTTATTCTCTGACTTTCTAGGACTAGAATGATTGTTATGAATTTTTAAAATGCTAACAAAGTTATCTCTTATCAAGGAAAAACTGTAGTTTACAAATGTCAAGTCTAAGT
This sequence comes from Anoura caudifer, assembly GCA_004027475.1. Classification (NCBI taxonomy): domain Eukaryota; kingdom Metazoa; phylum Chordata; class Mammalia; order Chiroptera; family Phyllostomidae; genus Anoura; species Anoura caudifer. The sequence goes on from PVKU01003227.1 coordinate 105,993, forward strand.
GAGCTAATCCTTAGATTCTGTAGGCAATATTGTAATGAAGAACTATTAAAGCAAGCCCTCTCTCCAAAGCTCATGCTGTGAAGCTGACAGCGTAGTCCATAAATGAAATTTTAATACTAAATTGGTGTTAGGCCAAAGGAGAAAATGATTTTTATGTCATTTCCTGGAACACAAAAGCATTTAATCTTTCTGAAAAAAGATCATGGATTTGCTAATTTACATGTACCACTGTGAGTAAATAAAACCTATAAGCAAGTTAAAGAATAAGATAGTGTGAACTAAACTTTCATGTAATTCTTTTTTGACATTTTAGCAAGTAAATCTACCCAAGCTTTAGGGTGTTAACATTTGCTTATTTTGATTATATCTCCTTTGATAATTATGTATTTTACAGTTGATGAATGGGTACAATACATCAGATTTTCCTGAGTGAATTCAAATCTTATATCAGAAACTACGTTAATATTTGGAAGTTATGTATATCCAGTATTAAAGACTGTGTTGTAAACATTGACTGGTAATCTCAGTAGGATATATTTCATAAAAATTCAACTTGAGTAATTACTAAGATGTAGCAAATAACAATTGTATAGATTTAGTTCTGACTCATTCCACTTAAATATTAACAAGTTAAAAGATCAGGTTGTTAGTTATAAATTTTAAACATCATCCTCTATTCACTTAAATGTTTCATCACAGTTGGAGAGTTTTATTAGATTTTTACAGTAAGTTTAAAATGAATCTATTGTGTGTCTTGATATGGTGAACTTTAGAAAATACAAATAAGTATCTTTAATTATTATAATTAAAATTATATCTGCAACATGAATTATTATTAGAGATGAAATAGAAAATGAAAGAATGAACAAGTTAAGTATCTTCTGCCTTTTAAATATTGTAATTGCTTTGATCTTTGATATTTTGTGCAAAGTTACACTTTCAATGGAACCGAAGCTTAAAGTGGGCCAGCAAAATGATCTATATGAAATGTATCATCTTGAATGCTACCTTGTTAGCAACACTGGGAATGAAAATTGTCTTTTATGAAAAATCCAAGGCTAGTATTATGCCTAGCTGGTATTTCTGCTTTATTATGACCTTAATGTCTGTTTTGTACCTGTATACTTCCGCATCCTTCCTGCACAGTACTTTGTTTGGTTATGCATTTGCTTTGTCAGCTGTGGCTCCAAATGCCTCTATTTGCTTAGAAAATCAAATGCACGGTGAAGGGAATATGTATTTTTCCCTGTGTGTGTGCATGTGTGTGGAATAACCTCTAAATATATTCCAAACACTACGAAAATAATTTGAAAGTGATTATATTAATATTGATCTGTAATTTCTAGTATCAAAGTCAGCAACATCAAGTTTTGGCTCTAATTCATAAACAGAGATGTGAAGTTGTGATGGTGAAGAGAAATAATTTACTTTTTTAAAATAAAAAGACTATATTTAGATATTTCGAAACCTAAATTAAACATCATAAAACCTGAAATTTAGATTGAGATGTCTGCTGCCTATAGTTTTATCTTAAAATCCAATTTGATTTCATATAATTTTTCCACATGGAAAATGGGAATAATAATAATGTATTCATTATTAGACCACTTTGAAGGGATGACATATGTTAAACTACATCAAGCTTTTTGGAAATGGTCTGTAAGTTAATGGAAATCTGCCTGTGAGTTGTCATTGTTGGTTTAAAAGTATGTTATTGCAGGCTGTCTAAAAAGTAAACACCAAGGTGGGAATAAACGTGTATGAATTTCATTATACGAAGTGCCTGTGAGTGAAAATGAGGAGAGCTGAGGGTGAGGCTGGGCGACTGAAAGGCACATTTGAACACGAGTGAAGGCAAGAGGGTAGGAACCTGGGGTGGGAGCGTCCTAGACTGTTGTGCAGCCTAAGGAAGGTTTAGCAAAGCGGATGGTGTATCCTATCAGAGGTGTCCGGGGACTCCCTGGGACAAACTCTGCCTTTTCTCGTTGGTACCAACTTGGGGATGGATTTCAGAGCACAGGAGCCTGGGGCCCTTGGGCAGTTATGCTCCTGTAGTTGGAAGTCAGTGAGACACACTCTTTTTGCTGCCTCAGAAGGTACAGTTGACATCATCCTCCTTGCCATCAATATAGTCCTTCTGCCAGGTGAGTTATGAAGACATTTTAAAAAAGCTCTATTTTTAATCTCCCCTTTACCCACGAGTGGACAGGGTGTTAGACTCTTGACTAACCCTAAAATAAAGGCAGCAGCTAAGGAACATATGGCTGCAAAGAAGATTGATCTCCTTCCAAAATATATTTCATCTCAGAAGTGGTCTAGGAAGCTATTGAAAAGTTGGGAGTAATCAAAGTGGTGGGAACAAGAAGTGGTACACAATTCAGATTTCCTTGTAGTTACACTGCAGCTTCCAAATCGAGAGATACTTAATTTCTCTCACAGGTTTCCATGTCTTTTCTAGTCTGCATTCATTCAAGACTGGGTTATGTTCACTTCTTAACCTGAAAAACACTGTACTCTTGGGCCTAAAACAAAGAAGAAATTTTGGGTTTAAAATACTCATTTTCATCTCCATGTCCCTTCCTGATTCTTGATTAGGTTGTGAATGAAAAAGTTTCTCGGTCTTCACCTTATGCACTTACCTGGCTTTGGGCCTTTCCTGTATATGACAGGCCGAGATGGTATTCCTAACATAGAGCCTGCTGCCCTCCATGCTGATTTCAAGTGACAGTCCAGTGCACGGTGTTCTAGGGTCCTCCCTACCATCATAGACAAACTCAGGGTGCACAGAATTCAGACAAACAGCTACACTCATCACTAGAAAGTCCAGGAGCTTCTCTAAGGGTCATTCATTACAGCCCAAGTACAGTACTTAGGATGTATGGTTCAGAATACACTTCATATGTGTATATTTTAGAATGATGACAAACAAAATATTTTGTGTTAACAAAATCATCTTGAAAATTTAGTAAAACTCAAGGGTTGCCTGAATGAGTGTATCATAAAACATGACCAAAGTACCCTACATGTTATGCAAAAACCTGCACATATGTTTATGGACAGGTGTTCATTTGCATTCTTTCAGAAGTTTAGTTTGTTTCCTCCTCAGAATGCTCAATTTTTTTTGTTACCTTCTGCTCATTTGTCACTCTCTAAAATTCTGTACAACTGTCACTTCCGTGCAGCATTTCCACGAAGAATGAAGAGTAGAATGTGTAGGCTTTCCGCTGCACAATGAGATGGTGCATTTTTTCAACATATGCATACGTAAGCCCTCTTTTGTGAATGGGACTGATAGGGTCAGATAATGTTTAAAGGGAAAGGCTTTATGTCTCTCAAGCCTCTATGTTTCCACATGGATGCTCCCACACACACGTAGATTGAATTATGAACAGACCCATTAATGCTGGGATCACAAAAGGTCAAGTTTTGTCTTCTTTTACCCCTTTTCACATTGTCTTTGTAGAGAGAGGGGAAAAAAGGATTTGCAGGAAAAAAAGATTCATGATGAAGAATTTTAAAGAACATTTTCCCCCTTTTACCAACATCTGTGATATGAAAAAAAATTATATTATGTAAAGTAATCCAGAAGCATTGAATTACCCATTTTGGTACGTGAGTTAGTTCATGTGTAGGGCTGTTTTTAGGGGTAACAAGTTATCATGTAATAAATGAGAACAAATGTGGCACTTTGAGGATAAAAAAGACCTTATGAATATGTAAAGTCACAAAGTTTTAATAAAATTGAATGGAACTTTTAAAAAATGTCAATGCCAGGATTCTTCATATAGTTTCTAATATGTTTAAGATATGTTCATTTTTGCTAGAACCTCTTATATGATGGTTTTAAGTTATTTTTTTAAAAAACAGGTGATAATTGGTCATGTTAATTTTGACATACATCAACAAATAATCACAAGGCCAATGAAAATAGCAAAATCATGGAGATTTTTTTGGAGCAATTAAGAATTCATAGGAAATGAAACTTTTAAGGCTCTAACCAACAGTCCTTTAGACTACAAATGACATCATCAGCTGTATGGTTGGTTGATTTTTGATGTCACATGAAATCCCCTATCAGTGAAAGGCTATGGATTGTGACAATAAAACCAGTCATGTATACAAATGCTCTCAAATCAAAGCCTGAAATTCCTTTTTTAATTCTTTTTGGTGGCTTGCTATATAGCACAAGCTGTATTGTAATACATAAAATTAAAGAGAGCTGCATTACTGACTAGCAAAATACATTGTGTGACACTTAGTGTACTTTAAAGACTACATAAAATTGTATCTTCCTAAATCATATGACCCTGGAAATAGGTTCAGAGAGGATCAGTGCTTTCCAGAAATGAAGCCTTTCTATGTAAGGCCTTTGATTCTTGGATTTTAATTTTTGACATATAACTGTAAGAGCAAGTCATCTGGCCTGTTTTGGTCTCAGTTTTGGAATGATAAATACTATTATCCATCATTTTTGACCATAACACTGCTGGAAGGTATTATAGTGAAGATGAGGCTTAAAACACCAACTAATATTGGATCACTTATCATTTTCATACTTTAAATATTACAACTTTCTTAAGCTTTAACAGTACTATGGAAAGCACATAGATTTGTTCCAGAATGTAAGAAAAGATCTTGAATCCTGAATACCAAGCTGTGGAATCTGGGGTAGCAACTAGAGGTTTCAGCATGCTATTGGAGGTGGATTAATTCAGTTGAGGTGGCCGGATGGACCAGAACGGGAGAGACCAGGGAGGCCACTCAGCAAGTGTTTTGGTAATCCAGGTAACGAGTGGTGAGGAGATGATGGCTTAGACCAGAGTATTCCTTATAAGAAAAAAACAATGAAGGAGAAGAAATACATGTATTGAGATGGATTACCAAACTATGGAAGGATGGGACCAAATCTAGACCATCACTTGTTTTTCTTAAGAAAGTTTTGTTGGAACATATTGTTTACATATTATCTGTGTCTGTTTTCAAACTACAACCACAGGGCCGAATAGTTTTGATGAAAACGTTATGGCTCACAGAGCTAAAGATATTTATTATCTTGCCCTTAAAGAGAAAAAGTCTATCAATTTTTTATTTAGAAGAAAGGATTGTTTAAAGGGAGTGGATGATTAATCTCAGGAACACTGCTTCTAAAGTTCTTGGGAAAAGTAAAATATAATTTAAGTAACATTTTATATATGGAAAATTTATATATTTATATTTATAAATCAATATAAATAAAAATATAAGTATAAATAAAATATAAGTAATATCTTATATATAAAAATATATATTTATTTATCTCTACCAAGACATTGAAGTGGGTTGGAGAATCTGTGTAACAAATAGTTTCAAATTTTGTGAAATAGGGATTGGAACAAAAAGAAGGTAGGCCAAGAAAAACAATTAAAATTTAATATGCAGAAAACACTCAAACGTGAAAATATTAATATAATCTGTGCACAAGGCACTTACCACAGGTTAGCTCTTATGCTGTCCATTCTCTTACCTCATTTAACTTTTAACATGGTAAGGCCAGTGTTAGTTTCCCTTTATGGATGAGGCTTTCATTACCTCTTCAGAGTCTCTCAGTCAGTAAATAGTAGAACGAGGATCTTAACCCAAGATTTCAATTCAGAGTCATTCATAATTCTGAATGGGTCTAATTTGATCAATTTACAGAGCCATGGCTAAAGTGAATTTCTGCTTTTCATCCTTTTGGGTCACTACCAAACAGTGACCAGTATTTATGCAAGAATCCCATCTATTAGAATATAAATTTATAAAACACAATGAAGAGTCAAAGGATTATAATAATTTTTAATTTGTAAACTATATGGGTTAAAATATTCATTTGCTATTTCTGAATCCTCAGCATGTCTTATTGATAATCCAGAGGTCAGGCTTATATCTTGACCTATGCTGATTATAAATCTAGAAATTAAAAAATAAAGTATACATGTTTCTAAGCCCTTGCTGTTTCTGGAAAAGTTCTATGAATTATTCAGAAATTGATATATATATTCAAAATATTGCTTAGGATAGAGTATTGTCTTTGAAGTGTGGCTATTTTGGAAAATTATATTCCAGAAATTTGGAAAATTATATTTTGGGATATTTGGAAGGAAGATATCAGATTAATTTATTTAAAAGGCAAAAAATGTTAATGAAATTAATATTCAAAAAGTAAATATCACACATAGATGGTAAAATAAAATATTCCAAAAACAAATATACATATAATAAAATCAAATGTCATTGGCACATACATTGGATTATTTAAGGTCTTAAAGAAGTTTTATTCTGTTAAGCAGTTTGAAAGTTTTTGGCAAGCTTGTCAGGTGTGTGTATATATATGTATGTATTATATTCAGAGATATTTTTCATTCAGCAAATGTGATTGGCTACCTGTTTCATATTACTGAAGTGCAAATGTTACACATTTCCATCAACAAAATTTGTTGATGAAGGAATATGTATCTCTCCCAGTCCTTTTACCGGAAGCTAGATTTATACTCAGATCCCTGTATTGAAGTAATTTTCCCCCATCCAGCTAGGTGCTCAAGAATCTAATAGGTGTGACATCAACAATCACTTCTTGCTAATAGCTCTTGTAATTTAACCCCTTCAGGTGAGCAGGCTGATTGATGAATTGCAGACAGCTATCAAAAGCAACAGAGGTCATCTCTCTAAACTTGGCCCCCAGTTACAGGCTGAGCAGGAGCAATTCTCCTCTTACGTCTACCAACACATTAAAAGCCTTCCAGCAAACACTCTTGTCCCAAGAGGTCTGCAGCTCAAGGTGGGTGTCGCCCTGTGACAGGCACGGGGTTTAGCCGGAGACAAAACCTTCTGCCCCATTTGGGGATGCTTGTAACAATGCCGCTCAGCTTGAATTTCTTTTTATGTTGTCTTCCTCACCCTGGAGTTTGGTTTTCAAGTGCTAATATTACCATTCAGGGAGTATATTTCAAATGAAAATACCCAGAAGCTATTGAAATGTACATTTATAAACTTTAGTTTTCAATCCAGGAAGCTAATTTTAGTGAAGAAATTTCAATGTGAACATTTGCCAACTTTTCCAAGAAATATTTTTTCACAGGAGTCAGTATATATTTCCTTTTTTGAAAACAACTTACTTGGAGAAATGGGCAAACTTTAATAATTGACAGACAGCGGCAATAGGATTAAAGGTGAAAGGCCAAGTGGATGATTGATGTACAAACTGCGTTTCTGAGGAAGAGAATCAGAACCAGGCGAGTGCCACACGTGTCTGAGTTCACTCGGTGAGACTGATACTCAGGAGCACAGTGGACACAGAGGTGAGTTGGTTATTAGTCGGGACACGATGGCTAAGTGTCCTGGACGAACATTTGCTATCGCATCTTCAGAAGAGAAAGAAATAAGTCATGCCTGACTCAAGTGGTTCAGATTCTGAACGCTTAGGGGGCTCAACTACTTTTATCATAGTAGAGGATCTTTTATTCTGAAAATAACATTTATAAACATTATATTTTTGTCTATGACTTGCTTCTTTTAATGGAATTCCCACGTTTGTATTTTGAATAAGACTAGTACCACATAAAAATTGACTTTCAGGAAATGTAATTCCATGATAAACATGATAATTTATTTCTCATAGGCTGTGTTAGTCACTGGAAGGTTGAGGGAGTGATGTTCAAGACATCAAGGTCAAGGGCTTTTATAGTGCAGTAGCACTGTTCTTTTCCAGAGTGTTCAGAGTGTTGACTTGGCTACAAATCCACTGGGCCATTTTGCCAAGTATTGTGTGTGCTCTTGCTGATGAGGGGAACTAGGTGAGGGAGTGTGGAGCCTGATGCATCCCCACCTGTTGGTACCAGCAGATACCCTATGACTGTGAAACAATAAAAGTGTTTTTTTCCTCGCAAATGTATTGTATATTTCTGAATAATTTCTGTCACAGATAGCACATGGGCTGATAGTAAATATTTTTTCTTTAAATACAGTGGACATACAATAGTGTATTAGCTTCTGCTGTCCTTGTGACAGTATTGCTGACGGTAGTCCCTGTCCCATGCACTGTGTCCATGTGACTTATTTATTTCGTAACTGACATTTTCCTCCCTGTATTCCCCTTCACCTTTCTCACCCTTCAGCCTCACCCCTCCTCTGGTAGCCATCGTTCATTCTCTGCGTTTATGAGTCTGTTTCAGGTTTGTTTTGTGTGCTTGTTCGTTTTGTTTCTTTAGAATCTACACATAAGTGGAATCACATGGTATTTGTCTTTCTGTATCCAACTGAATTGTAGCAAATGCAAGACTTTTTTCTTTTTTATTATTGAATAATATTCCATGTCCTCTTTATCCATTTATCTGTTAATCCCTAGCACACCCATATTTTGGCTGTTGTAAATAATACTGTGATGAATATTAGAGGTGCATATATCATTTTAAAAGTGTTTTTGTTTTCCTCAAATAAATTCCCAGAGGTGGAATACTGTGTCACGTTATATTCTGTTTTTATTTTTTGTGGAACTGCTATATTATTTTCCATAACGACTGCACTGTTTTACACTCCTACCAACAGTGGATAGCAAATGTTTAACTTCAGAATCTGAATTGTCCCTCTCATATATTGCCTTTTTAATATGCTTCAGAATTATTTCCATACCAGCAAACAAAAGAGGAAATTTACACATGCAAAGAAGCCAACTTGTATTTGTTTGCACTCACTGTTGTACAGTGCAGTCGCTGGTAGCCACATATAGTTATTTAGGTTTAAATTAATAAAAGTTATTCAAAGTTAAAAAACCCATTGTCCCTAATGGCATGCCTGCTACTCTTCTGATTTTAGCACTGAAAACCCCACGTCCTGGAAACCTCTTGGTTCCAGACCAACCAGGACATCAGTCGACTTAGTCCTGTCTGAGTTGTCTTTTCTTTCTTCAAGGCATTCCTCTTCTTTATGACTGTTTCCTGGGTGAACGGCCCCATGTGCTTCTCTCTCCTTTCTCCCCTGCTTTCCCCTTTTTAACATCTAATTTCTCTCAGAGAATAAATTCCTCTTCTCCTATTCCAAGAAAACTGGCTATCAGCCCCACCCTCTGACCTTAGTGCAGGGGCATATTAGCTTCATCTGGAGGTTTAAAAACACTGATGCCTCCGCCTCCACAGATTTTGATTTTATTGACCTGGTATGCTGAAGCTGGCTCCTATCAGCTTGGGAGTGCTGATTGTTAAATTTTCAGGAATTTTGTGAGCTATTTGTTAAATACCATTATGAATAAAAACTAAGTTATATAGACTTACAACTGAACAGGTCACATTTAAGACAAACATGATAAATACTTCTCACTTCCTAATCATTTTATTACATTTTACAATTACTTAAGCTCCTTGCAGTTATTTATGCCTATTGCATCTGCTGTGTGGGAACACTCTGTATCAGAGCGCCACTGTGTATCTCTTCCGAAGTTTGTCTTCAGTGATGGCTTGTTGTAATTTGAAATCGGCCAGAGGCAGAAATCAGCACACCTGGACTTACATTGCTGTTGACTGTCTAGACCAGGAGTTGGCAAATTAGAAGTTATGCACCAAATCCACGTGTTTCTGTAAATAAAGTTTTACCAGAACATGCCTGTGCGTTTCCGTATTGCCTACAGCTGCTTTCGTGTTTTAATGGCAGAGCGGAGTAGTTGAGGCAGAGATCACATGACTCGAAAAGCCTAAAATGTTTACTGTTTGGCCCTTTACAGAAAAGTTTGCTGAACCTTGGTCTGACTAAAGTGATGACATGCAACTCACACTTCTCAAACCATCTCACATAAAAAGAGGATTTGTTGGAAACATATTAAAATAATTTTATGGAAATAAATACCAAGAAATAGAGCAGAGTCTCACGTGAAAGTCATTACTTTTCCGTATTAATTTTTCTTGAAGCCTCATAATCTCTTGGCATCTTTCTGAGCTTTAAATTTGTTTTCTTTTTTAAAAATATATTTTACTGATTATGCTATTGCAGGTGTACCATTTTTTCCTCCTCTTTATTCTCTTCCAGCCTGCAACCCACCCTCCTACAAGCATCCCTCACTTAGTTCATGTCCATAGGTCATACATATAAGTTCTTTGGCTTCTCCATTTCTTATACTGTTCTTAACCTCCCTCTGTCTATTGTGTACCTACCATTTATGTTTCTTATTTCCTGTACCTTTTCCCCATTCATCCCCCCGCCTCCCCACTGATAGCCCTCCATGTGATCTCCATTTCTGTGATTCTGTTCCTTTTCTAGGTGTTTGCTTACTTTGTCTTTGTTTTTGTTAAATTTGTTTTCTTTCTGCCAGTGGATTTCTTTTTACTCCTTTGTATGTACTTGGAGGACAATTATGGCCCCTAACTCTCGCCTTTAGGTTTAAATTCTAATCACCATCTGACTAGAGTCTTTTGTCTCCTGGTTTAAGTCTTTTATGGAGAGAATCTCTCTGGGCCCATCCAGCCTTGACCAGGCCACTACCACTAATTCCACTGCCTGCATCCAGTGAGGTCAGAGTCAGAGTCAGGTCCCCCACCAGGCGCAAGGTGCTTTCCCGGGGTTAGACTAGAAAGGGGAGCTGCTCATGGAAGGCCAGTGTGACGTGTTTCTAACATCAAGTTAAATGAAATATGGTAAATAAAATATTGTGTATTATTTGTGGTAAGCATTTCCTCCCTTCCCCTAACCTCTACATTGTTGGGAGTGAGTATATGTTTGGACTAATGGAAAAAACAACAACTCTTTGAGATCTGTGGGTTCTAAACCAATTCTCATATCTGAAATAGGCAGGTAGTAGAGACAAAACTGAATTAGCAAAGTATACCTTAAATGTTAAGAATTGCAAATGTCTTAGAATTGAGGGGATTTTTACTCTGTAGCCGGGGAGAATTTGCTAATTCTGACTGAAGAGATGCGTTTCTCCTGACTCGCTGTGGGCCAGGGCCGCATGTTTTCTGGTTGTGAGCAGCTATATCTCACCTCATGGCATGTGCTATGCAAAGTGTTTGATGACACATCACTCAACAAATATGTTTTCCATTTGCAACTGTAAGGGATGGCTGACTAAAACTTGTTTTCCTCCTTTTCTATTCATTTCGATCTTAGATCCGATAAAATGAATTGTGATGATCATCTTTCTAATTTTCCCTATTTGATGATTTATATTACTCCATTGAATATATGTCAAGCCCATGGCTTGGCTTCAAGAACCAAAGGAATCGATTGTAGCCATCATCGCCTTCTAGGGCAGCGGTTCCCAACGAGGGCTGGATGCAGGGTGTGATTCAGAACTTCCTGAGGTGCTTTTTCATGTCATATATGGTTGCCTTCCCTTCTTTCTCATCCTCATCATGTATCTCGTTGATCATTTAAAATAGCAGCTTTTAGTTAGGTCTTAGTATTAGAAGATCATCTCTTAAAAGGACACGCTCTTTCTTTGCTCCTTGTTGCCACAGACACATTTCTGAATCACATGGCACAGTACAGCGCCATGTTTAAATGGATGTTCAAACGAAAGCCTAAACCAAAGGTAAAACACAGCCTGAGTTTGGGTGTCCATCCCCTGCTGTGGGAAAGTTCCTTGTTAGAAAAAAATTTGAAAACACAACATAAGAACATTAGAGGAATTTTAGGAAAAAGTTGTTTGACCCATCATCACATTATTTGCTATGTGACCAGTCTCACCCTTGCACATCATTTCCATGTGCACTCGAAGGCCTCATGTGGTCACAACTGCAGCGCACACTTTTCTTTTTTTCCTGGTAATATTCTCCTGCTGCCACACTGTAGTGCCTGTAAGGTTGATGGCATTTCTTGTTGTTTTTATCTTTACTAGTCCCACTCAGTGCACACCACGCTTACGAATCCCTTCAGGTAACAGCTTTTTGGAGCACCTGTTTACTATTCCAAACCTTTTCTTACCCCGTATTCTCTGTCACTGCTGCCACCCCAGCCACTGTGAGAACATCTGCTGTAGCCATGGCTCAGTGACTTCTGCGGGAGGAGCCCTGTGCTTCCCCTGCGACTCCTCCTCCTCTTCATCCCCATGGAGATGCTGTCAGAAATGCCGGCGTGCCCCTGGGAGGCAGGAAAGAAAGGAGTGATAGGAAAGGGTATCAGCAAATCTGGAGGGGATGGTGGGTGGAGGAACTAGGAGGAAGGTGGGCGAGCTGACACAGAATTGAGGAACAAGAGTTGGGATGTGTGAGTAGGAGGGCGAAGGCACAGGAGAAATGAGTGGAAGATGGGGACAGGGATGTCCTTTCAACTGGAATTACTGCTTGTCACGCACAATTGGTCAGTGATGTGCTGTGCGTTGTCTTCCAATTGCTGCCGGTAGAGGTAGATCCAGTTTTTGTGGGGCTGAGACCTTGTAAAATCTGGGGGAGAAAGGCCTCTTTAAAATCAGGCCTGAAAGTGGGTATTTGTTTAGAATGAGAAAGTAAATCACAACAAATTAATGAAGGCTTGGAGATCAGATTTTTCTTCCAAGATCTTTTTAAGGAAGTTTATCGGAAATACTTACCTAGAAATACTCCCTGATTGCTCTCTGGCTTCCCCTCCCCATTTACAATGTGCTCTAGCTGCCAGCAGCTTCGGCACTCTCAGGAACTGGAGCAAGCGAGAGTCCTGAAGCTCGACCTTCATTAACTTCACGTGCATCCACTCTGGCTGTGAGCAAGGGAGACGTGGTGGGTTTTGTACCTGGGTAAAAACAAGACCAGAGGGCTGCATTTGGAGTTTTTATGCTGTTCTAGTTTTATACAGCATACATACATAAAAGCATTTTTAAAAGAGGCAATTCACAGATTTATAGAATGTCTTTGTTCAGCATGTAGTTCACTCTCTGAATAGTATGCCTCTAACAATTTTTATTCTTCCAATGACAGGAAAAAAAAAAAGATTTTAAGTGAATAGTCTAGTAAATCCAGGCATTATCAACCATGTATTGTCACAAGATACTGTGCTAGGTGCTGTGGGGAGATGCAGAGAAGCCTGGGACATCTTGTGGGTCTGAGCCCAGAATTTCTTTCACAAAATCAGAACAATATGATACCTTTTGAAGGCAGTAAAAGTGATGGGTAGGTCTTCTCAGTTTTTTGTAAAGTATCATCATTTTTAGTTTACAAATGTGTTTATATTTAGGAAATGGGTAATTTGGCTGATGACAGAAAAAAAATGCTGATTTTTATCCATGGTACTCTCCTGGCCTTTACTATGCTTTGGACACTTGAATTGGCTCTGCCAATGACACAGGAGCAGCACGAAACCATTTGAGGTTTGCATTCTACTTTGTGGTTATTTTTTGAAAGTTTAAACTTCTCTAACCATATGTATTATAGCAAGTTTATCTAAATACTTAGATAAACTTGCTATCCATGGAGTAATTAAGTGAGTAGAAAGATATACCTGAAGTCAGTTATCCATAAAATTTTGGTGACAGTTATTTCTGGATGTCCATGTCACTGTTCTGCATACTGATTATGTCCGTATTTCCGTTGTACATTTCTTGATCCTTGTCTTCCCGTTTCGCTGTTTTTTCCCCACATATGTATTTACAGCCACTGAACTACTGTTATTTCACCTACGTTATTATTTGAGAAAAGAATGGAAAAACAAATTTAGGATGTGTTCTAAGTAGTAAAATATGCCAACTTTGCATTCATTTGCAAAGGAATTGTGGCTAGAATAGAAAAATTGGGATATTGTTATGACTTTAAGAACATTCATGAAATGTTTGGCAAAATTGGAAGGAGATAATTTTCACGCATAGATTTTACCATAGTAGGCAAATGTTGGAATGTTCGTTGTAAAGGCAAAGAAACTTAAAATGCCTTCCAACACCTCACAAGATAGCTACTAGCAGTAGGCACTGAAATCTTTCACTCACCCTTCTTTCCAGTGCCCTCTTCCATCTTGCCTTCCTTGTCCTTTTTTCTTCCCCTGCCATCCCCAGCCTGTGTTCTCTGGGGGTTAAAACGCCAGTGTGTTCACCCCAGCCTATTTCCTGACAGGCATCAGCAGCCAGCTGTAAATCTCTGTGTGCAAGAAGATACAATCTTCCTTTCCTAGACCTGCCGAAGGGAAAACCTGCGTCTGTATCAGAAGCAGGGAAGAGCAATTGGTTGGGGCATCAGCTCCCATGCAGAGCTGGTTGTAATGAAACAGGCTTTCCCCGCGCAGTCCTGCCAGTCTAGAAGGTGCCCAGAGAATTGCCAGGTGGGCAGTCAGCAGGGAAGGTCCATGGGCCAGAGCTGGATTACTGTCCCAGCAGTTACCCAGACTAAATGCAACCACTGAACCTTACTGCTGCAGGCGCTCTCTCTCTCGGGGAGATTGTCCTTCTCCATAGCAGTTAATTTGTTTTTACCTCTCAATTAGCTTTTTCACAGAGTGTTTGAGATGCTCAAGTCACGGAGATGCTCTTCCTACATATGCTCCCATCCCCTAGATCACCCACTGACATCTATGTTAGCCCCACTCGCTGGGAATACTATCAGGCGTCAATTCATTTGAACGTAGAACTGCATGCAGATTTTCTAGTGAGTGCAGATGAAGTGATGCATTTAACACCTACTTAAGTTCTAACTACAGTTTGGTAATGCTTTATGATAAAAGTAGATTATTTCTTAAAGTAAAAATGTATTGCTGTAGACGGTAAGCTTTTGTATAGGTTTTAGTTACCCGAGGACTCATTCATATTAGGGGGAAATTAGGTTTACAGGTATATTTAACGTATTTTAATGAGAAAACTGAATAGCCTTAAAAACATATATTCTATTTAAAGATGAGTCTATGACCTCTAAGGTTGAGAATTTGGGTCAGTCTGATGATTTAGCTCATATATAATCCTGCAATGTTCATTTCCCCTAATAAAATAGAATTTCGGGGCTATGAGTATGTTTTTCTCATCAGAAAGCCCTTACTTTCTATGATAAGAAATATATTAAGCCCAGGAACTTTCAAAGATTTTCATTTACCATGTTCTGGTATATAATATATTATGTTTTACACAGCTACACACAGGACCTATATACCTGGTGTTCAAATCCCAATTAAATATAATTTTAGGCACTAAATTAACTTCGACAAAATGAGATCGTTTTTCCATTTTTCCTTGAAATATTCTCATTCATAGAGGGCATATTGAAATTGCTTAGCTTAGAACATGATGTGCCAGTAAATTTACTTTGCCATTGTTTTCCAGATAATTTTGAACATTTTCATATGTTGGATATAGTGAGAGTCATAATTAGGTACAAAGAGAATATTTTTGCAGAACCATTTACCTTGTTTTGAAATTTTTACTTTGTTAATAGACACAGAAAAATGGGCGGGGGGAGAAACCCTTTAAAAAATTATAACAACACAATATGACTGGAACTGCTTAAAGGAAAGGGATGCAGCCCTCCTGCCCACCCCCCAGGGATAACTGTGAAGCCAGCGAGGGCATCTCACAGGCCTCTCCATTCTCAGCTTCCTCCGCTCTGACCGCCAGTCCCCAGGTCCGGCTGCCAGGTACCCCAGGTCCTCGCTACTAATTTTATTCAGAACTTGCTCTTAGGACATAGGCATGCCACACTTTCTTTCAAGCTAAGGCTGTTTAAATTTTTTTCTTTTTCTTAGATCAAAGTTTTTTCTTGGAATCTACTATATAAAAGTAAATAAAGTAGGATCTACCCTGTTTGAGCCAGAAACGTGGCTGCCCCCACAGACCCACTTGCCAGGTTTGATCTGCTGCTTGGGGCCACAGCCCCCACTCTCCTGCCCTGTCCACCAGCCCTGCCTACCCCAGGCCCTCTGAGGGATCCCAGAGAGCAGAGATGGGGAATCACAGCCTAGAGGATCAATAACCAATAAGATTATCATTTTTTCTGTGATTTAATTATGACAAAGGAGTAAATCTCTAACTGGAATTTCAAGTAGTGATAAGTTGATGGGAGGGATATTTGGGGTGAGTCTTTTGGCTCACCCCTAAGATCCAACCCCAAAGAGAGTTACCCGCTATACATCTCAATGGCGGAACCCTCTACAACGTACAGAGGAAACTCAAATTATTTCAAGTATATCTTTTATGGGCTTTAAGAAATGTCATTTAATTTTTTACCTAGGTATCATTTAGACTGATGAAATTTAACAATTATATCATTTGTTTTCACTTAAAGCATTAGCATTTCCAAGGATAAAATATGTATACTGGCCCTTTACCTGTTAGGTGATATTTCAAGATATCTCAAGACATTTCTGTTAGATATTAAAACACTTTTTCTTATATGTACTATAAATATACTAATTCATTTTTAAATTTTCACTCTCTGAATCTCATAATTTTAATATTTGCTTTGTTATTATCATTTTATCTAAATATTAAAGTTAGACATGTATACTGTTTGATTTACAATATATTATACATTATACAATATATTTGAGAAAATATAGAAAATGTGTATATTCTAAAAACTATCTTGCAAGTCTGTAAAAATAAATAACAGTACATTTATTTGATTTAATGTACATATAATGTTAATTCAATTAGAGTTGATTTTCTACCTTCAAAGGTAACTTTGAATTCTGATTGGATAAGGTTGTTTTGTTTTTTTTAAATTAGCCATAAACATGACTCATTTTCTTCTTACATAAAAAAATGTTTTATTTTAACTTTCATGTTCTCTGACATAGATAAAAACAAAACCAAAAACTTGCAGAAACAGGGTGGAGTGGTGGGTACCACAGCCTGACTGCAGAGGCAACGAGGAGGCATTGCCCACAGCGCGCAGACTTCCAGTTAGAGGATGCGCAAGTGCTGGGGTCTCATGCACAGCATTGAGACTGTGGTCGTCAGTACTGTATATTACATGCTTGGAAGTTGTTAACAGAGTAGATTTTAAATGTTTTCACCACAGAAGAAGAAGAGGTAATTAGGTGACATGATGGAAGTGTTAGCTAACACTGGTCATCATTTTGCAATATATAAGCCTATCAACTTAACGTGGTGTGTACCTTAAACTGACACAATGTAATAAGTAAATTATATACCAAGAAAGCTGGGAAAAAATCATAGGACTTGATTTTTTAAATATATAATCTTTATTGTATTTTTCCACTACCATTTAGTACCCTTATCCCCCTACCCCAGCAATTGCCACCGTGTTGTCCATGACCATGAGTCCTTTTTCTTTTGTGCTCAAACCCTCCATGTCCTTGCCCCTTATGAGTAGATCTGCCCAGAGCAAGTCATTCAGCCTTCCTGGGACTTATCTGTAAAATCTGGTGGCTCTGAGTGTTGGTGATTTAATGTGTGCAGCAGAGCGTTGTCCACTCTGGATAACCCTGCACGTGTGTTGTGGATGCCCTGCCACACTGGCAGGATTCCCCCTTCAGGACTGAGAGACCCACTCTCCAGATGCCACAGCTACATCCTTCTGAGACAGTTGCTTCAGTGTAAAGGAGCTGCTTCCTGCAAGATTAGGCCCTCATTCTGCAGGCAACCTGTGTCCAGCATGTGGTTGGTGTGCAGGGTATGGCTCCCTGGCCTCAAATGGAAAGAACTCTGAAGAGCCATCCCAGCTCTAGAGCTCCCACTAGAGGCCTCTGTTGCTCATGCCTAACAGTTCGCCTCTGCCTGCCTGGTCCTGCTTCCCTCATTCCCTCACCAGTGCTGCTCCTGAGAATATTCCCCCATAAACTTCCTTCAAGTACATCTTGGCCTCAGAGTCTGTTTCCTGGGGATCCAAATCCATGAAGAAGTGTGAGTTAACCTGATTTCAACATACTTAATTATACTCACCTGGAATATGCCAAATAGTTTGCGTGGCTATTTTATATTCCTTTTCTTCATCAGACCTCTAGTAGTAAATCCTGTTACTGTTCAGCCTCCCAACTTTTG
This sequence comes from Anoura caudifer, assembly GCA_004027475.1. Classification (NCBI taxonomy): domain Eukaryota; kingdom Metazoa; phylum Chordata; class Mammalia; order Chiroptera; family Phyllostomidae; genus Anoura; species Anoura caudifer. The sequence continues at coordinate 123,883 of PVKU01003227.1, forward strand.
GCCACATGCTGCACTGTCATTTTCTTATTATTGCCTCTTGAGAGCACTGCATCCTTAGGCATTCTGAAGCGTAGGTGTTTGGCCTTCCACTCACGCACAGAGAGCTTTCAGGGCGGTCTGCTCAGCAGTGATGGAGAGTTTGGGAACCTGTTATTCCCCCACAGCTAGCTCTTAACCAGACTTACAACATTAAAGGCTGGATAATGGCACTGAACTAGCCTCATACAAGTCCTCAAATGGATGCCCTTGTGATACCAGGCAAAATCGTCAATGAGCCACATTAGCTCAAAATTGCCTGTTGGGGTCATCTTTCGCCATACGAGTTAAGTTTTGGTCACTGTCTCTGCAAAATAAATTCTTTTAGTGCTTTATTGACATTTTTATGCTGTCACAAGTACTGCATGTGAACAATTATTTAATTTGATTTTTATATACCCATAGATGCCAACATCCTGTTTCGGAAATATTAGGCTAGCTACAAATTTGATATCCCAATCCTGCTAATAAATAAATTAAGCAAGTAAAATTCCTCTGGAATGAACAACAGAAATGGACCACTTCTCACCATGCCCACTGGCATTGTACTAAATACATAGAATACCTTGGTTTGAGTCACTGTCGTCCACCCTTCGTATGACCTTTACCCCCTGTAGTGTACTCTCCACCCAGCAGCCACAGTGATCCTTTAGAAGTGTATGTTTAGATTCTCTTACTATGCTGTTGCAGATCCTCCACAGACTCTTCATTTTGCTGCCGACCCCTTCACCCTCTGAACTCAGATTGTTCCCCCTCTCCATCATGCGGCTCCCGTCACACTAGTCTCCCTGAGGTTCCCGGGACATACTGGGCACATCCCTGTCTTGGTTTCTTTGCTCTGGTAGCTCCTTCTGCCTGCACTGCTCTTCTACCAGCTCTCTGCTCAGCTCACTTTCTCACCATTAGGTCTTCACTCAGGTCTTCCCTCTCCTGAAGGCTTATTCTGATCACCTGTTTCATATGGTAACCACCACACCCATCTCACTCCCTGATCCCAAGTCCTACGTCCCCTGCCCTGGTATATTTTTCTTCTTTACATAGCACTTGCCACCTTCCAACCCCCTCAGAGATGCACTTGTAATGAAGCTAATGCAGCTTAAGCTTGAGGGCCCATTTCCTGCACAGGTTCCTTCTACAGCCTTGGGAGAGGCCCTAGCAATGTGTACACATGGCTGCATGTGTCTGTAAAATTTGCAAACATGATATATTTTTATTATAATTCATTCGGACCATTTTCTCTTTCCACTCCATCTACCTCTCTGTCAAGCTTTCCCTTGCAACAAGTGGTGTTGAAGTGGCCACAGGCATTTTGGAGGTCTGGCAAAGGGGACCTTGAGTTGGGGACACGCTTAGTTTGAGCACAGTAGAGTGTAGTTAGTGGTCTGCAGTCGCTCCTCGGACAGCCCCATCAGTGCTAGCCATCCCGGTGCGGGGAGAGCTTCCAAGAAGGTGGGCCCTGCCTGCTGGCAGAGGGTTGCTTTCTGACTGTGGACTAGCATGCCCGACACTGAAAGTATATGGGTGATGGAGATCAAAGGTGTAAAATTACCAAAGGCAACAAATTTGTAGGAAGTTCTTCCACATTTTACAGCTCATATTTTAAAGAAACCTGATTAAGATTTCTCCAAACTTGTCATCAGTCCTAAAAATTTTTAATGAAATGACCAATAAGGTTATGAAGTCAAGAGAAATTTTTCTAAGCAATAACAAGCATCTTTTTGATTAGCCATGCAAAAGGGAAAATGGAATTATCTATTCTTTCTCTCCTTAGATAATATTACAAAACTACTCTATAAAGAGGTGAGCAAAGACAGTTCAGTCAAAATATGTACATTGGATAGCTAATTAATGAAAACATTTTGTGACTTTTTCTGAATTTCATAATGTTTTTATTATATGTAAGCTTTGTAATGTGTGTGAACTGTTCTGATATCTTTAGTCATTTTAAATGAATATCTTGTGTCTAGTTTTTCATTCATAATTTTGCATTCTTTTTATTGAAGACGATCCACCAAATTGTATAAACTTCAGGTCTCATAAGACCTGGGTGTGCCCTGACCATGCTATGTGATTTACTTACTTGTTTTGTTCCTCAAGAGTGGGAATCTCAGTTCACTGGTGCCTCTTAAGCACCTGAGCAGTGCTTGGCACGTGCTATGAACTCGATAAATATTTGATAAAGGAACATATCAATTAACAACATTGAAATGAAACATTGATATTAATCCAATTTAATCTTGCTCAAGAAATGTCAACATTGACATGAATGAAAGTAAAAAGACTGCAGTTTATGACAAGCACTCCCCCGTAAAACTCTGTACTTTGTGTAACTAAGGGCATAGAAATAAACTACTATTTGTAGGTATTTTCATGAACAGTCATTAGCTCCCATGTTTTTCAAGAGGATCTGGATCATTTACACATGCTTTATTTTAGGTCCTATTACCTTACTCCTTGGGACCCAAGACTAGCCTCAGTTGGCTCTTTGCATCATCCTACTCCAAGGAGGAGAATTTAATGTAAGAGCTGTAGGGAGGTGCGGCCGTGCAGAGAGCCCCTGGGAAGCCAATAGAGCAGTCAGCTTTTCCTAAGGCAAGGAGCAGGCAGCAGGAAAATAAAGGTGTAGACTATTTTTAACTTTTCTATATCTAGTCAATCATAGAAACTCTGTTTAGACAGCTATTTTTGTTTAGACATTGGACAATAGAAATAAAATATTTCCCATGCGAAGGAAGAAAAAATAAATATAATACTTGGATTTTAACAAAATGGGCATAGTAATACAGACATTACAAATCAGAGCTGGGGCTTAGGAAAAAGCAGAATCTCATAGAATTTCAGCTTGGGGATTTTTTTTTTTTTTTTTTGGTAGAAGTGCAGAAAAAAAAAGCCCATTATATGAATGAGTAGTAGAGGGCACCTTCTTTGACTTAAATGCCTAAACTTCTACTTAAGCATTAGAACACCTGTTTATTTGGGGGGAACACTTCTCTAGACCTGGAAAGGAAGGCTCATTAGCAGTGGTGAGGAAAGCAGTGGCCTAGCGATGCTGTCAGGTGTTGACTGAGTCCCGTGCACCCTCTCAGTTTGGCAGTTAGCTCTCACACTCTCATTTTCTAGAATATAATTTGCTGCACTCTGATTTCACGTCTAGCAAGTCTTGACAAAGGAACATCAATAAGCCCCTCGAAATGAGCTTTTGTCAGACCAACCTTGCAGAATGCCTGCGGCCTACAATCGTGACTGTCACTGCTGTCTCTCTGTGTAAGGGTTTTCTTCCAGCTTAGGGCCCTGAACAGGTTGTGGGGACACTGAGATTCTCCCACTTCATTTCGCATGGGTTGGCTGGCCATAGCTGGGTTTATGAAGTTCCTTGCAAAAGCAGAGAGATTTCTTCTTCGGAATTGTATCTCCACTCAGAAAAGAGTTTAAAAACAATCTCTGGTAGCAGAAGACACTACAGGGTCTGGAATATCACTGTAACAAGGCAGACAGCCGCACCACTGCCACTGGACTGTCAGTGCGATGAAAAGCTCCAAGCAGAGAAAAACCCACAGTTCTTAAATACTGTGGACTCCTTTTTTCTTTTTAATTCCCTTCCCCTCGTTCTTTTTTTCTGTCCACAGCCTGAGGAAGTGCTAATGAAGCATAGTATTTCCCAAACCAAGTTAGGACTAATTAAATAACTCTCCAACTATCTCAAAAGTAAACAGATAGCTTTCCTTCTTTGTAATAAGGTGTGGTCCCAAATTATCTGAAATAGTGCTAGAAATAAATAAAATGGCTACCTAGATGTGACAGGTGTATCAGGAAGGGAAGAAAAGAACTTTTGAGAAAAATAAAGAAATAAAAAGCAAAGATTTAAATTATTCATCAAGCCTCTCTTGGCTGGCTTCCTCTCTTGCCTGGTGAATGGTACACCCACATGGGTCCTCCACGCTGTCAGAGGGTGGTGCTCGCTCCGGGAGTCCGTCCTTTGAGACTGGTTTGTTTGGATACTTTCAGACACAACCTTTGCTAGTGCTTTTCTCTTCAGTGACTGTTGCATAATGCAGTGTTATGAATTTTGTCTCTGTTCTCAACAACTTGTTGCCTATGTGCACTAAAAATGGATGACTTTCATCGTACTGTTATGCAATAAATCTGTCAGGTTGAATTTCCTTTTCATGAGTCAAAAGATAAGCTGAGCACTGACATTTTAAATATAAATCAGGCATTCCTCATGTATTATGCGTCTTTATGTTTTTCAAAAAGAATGAAATGAGCTAGTTGGTCTCTAGCTGACCTCTCCCTGAGTCCTACCCCACATAAGCATCCAGGGTATTTGGTGATCCCTCCTGTAATGTCCACATTTCCTTCTATTTTAAGTTGTAGAGAGTGCTAGTCAGTTTCAAGGCACTGCAACCAGAAGGGGAACAAGGGACTTGCTTTGTACTGTTCTAGTCCTGTTGGTTCCCACTGCCTGTTACTTGCATGTGTTTGCACAGGAGGCCCTTGCTTTGCACAACTCCCGTATGCGTGAGTTTCAAAGCCAGGACAGTTGGTATGTATGTATGTATGTATGAACATATGTTTGTATGTGTGTGGGTGCATATATTTATTTTAAAATTTGAATGCACTTATTTTTCAGATATTTGAAAGTGGTAAAGACACTGGAGAGATCTCTATTTTTATCAGCAAAAAAGACCTGGGGTCTAATAACCCAAACCAAATTGGCGATATGATGGAAAAAGTGAGTTTACCTACCATTTGTTTATAGCTCTAACTGTCTTCCAAGTTACTTGTAGTTAATTTAGATACTTATCGAGTTGGCCAAAAAGTTCATTTAGTTTTTTTTTTCCTGTAAAGTAAAGGACACATTTTTTATTTTCACTAATAACTTTATTGATTTGGTATTTTGAGTATGTTGGCTATCTCCTGAGGGGTATAATATTGATTGTTCTTAATTAGTTTCTTGATTTGAACGCCATCAACTTCAATTGGTCTACCTGACTGTGGAGCATCATCCAGAGAGAAATCTCTACTGTGAAACTTTGCAAACCACTTTTGACACGTTTGGTGAGTCACAGCACCTTTTCCATACACTGCACAAATCCTTTTTTGCATTTCAGTTGTGTTTTTACCTTTCTTGAAATCATAAAGCACAATATGCTGAAAATGTTACGTATTTCCTTCCATTTTTAATATTAACATGGCTACACACAAATTCACCAATTTTGATGTTTTCAAATGCACACTGATATGACAGCTGTCAAAATACAATCTAACAAAATTGTTTTGAAGGACGTTAGAGACAACTAAGTGATACTAGTGCAATTGTACAAAAAAAAAAAAAAAAAAACAGTAAACTTTTTGGCCAACCCCATGCATCTTTAAAGGTTATTTGGAAAAGATCAATCATTTGCTGATCTGTAAAGACTGATAGTTTCAAGTTTGACTTCTGAATTCCTTAGGCTCTCAGTTTCAGTATAGTATTGATTCCAGGCCTCTTACTTAGCAGCATCTTAACCTTCATTGTACTTGTATTTGGAAATCTGTCTACATTGGACTCTAGGATTGCCCTGTTGTTCTTTATACTTTGAAAAGAAATGACATGATATTCAGTGGAGGGTATGTTCTGGGTCTAGGCTATTTCCACGTAGCTTCAGTCTTCTCCTATGCTCAATGTGAGCAAGTCCAGATGGTTTTTCTTAGACATGCTTACCTTTGCCTATTTTCCAGACAATTAGGATGTTTCTTAGGCAGAATCAACATGGTCAGGGCCTTTATTTTGGGTCTTTGTCTTGCATAAAAAGATGTTGAATACCCCTGTTGTTTACAAATTGGGGTTATGCTCCCCAGCACACACTGGTGTTTTGGGCTGTGTTGCTTGGCTTTTGTTTAGAAACTTGCTCCTTTCTCCCCACTTTTTAGTATAACACCCTCAGACTTACCTCTCCCTGGTAGTATCTGTTACCTGGCCTTCACAGTGAGTCACAAAAGTTGCCTAGGATTAGGAGACTCTTATCTGATCATTAGTTGGGCCCAGAAGAGATGGGAAATGCTACCGTGGTTCATTAGAGAGAGAAGGATCTAGAGCCTCGGCTGGTTTCTTTTTGCCATCACATCCCTGACTGTACTTAACACCATGATGCAAAGGTCTTCCTAGAATTATTACTTGTATCCCCTCATTTTTATGTTAGGATATTTTACTGTTTGGCTTATATTAAAATTGAAGATGGCCTTTATATTATTTTATACAGGAAGATGTTACTCTGTAGAAAGTTTTTGTGTTGGTTAATGGCATGCTGGAATGGACTGTTCTTTGCTTCTACATGCAAGTTAATCTGGGTGGGGGACTTGAATTAGCATTGTGAAGCTCTTTGTTTGGGTGATCCCTGGTGACACCCAGGGATGTCTGTTCCCTTGGTGCACACACGTCTCAATCACTAGCTTAAAATGTTTCATACTCTTGTCAGGTCCCTGAACAAATCCTTATCCAATAAAGTCCTGGTGATGATAGCTTTACAGATAAATGGGTGAAGATTAGCACAATTTTTGGTCACCCTATCCCAGCCCTAACCAATGACCTAGAAATGAAAGGCACTGAGGCCCTTACCTCCTGGAGGCTGTCAAATGCTTACCTTCGAACACCTGAAATGCAGTCTCTCATCAAGTTCAGAAGGTAGAGATTGCGATTCAATTCCTGTGAAAGTGAATTTGGTTAAGTGGACAGGTATTCTTATCCCTTCCCTGCCATACACTCCCATCCTTTGCGTACACATTTCTCTCCTGGATTGGGTCTTAAATCTTTTATATCTTTCCCTTTTACAAAAAAGGTAATGCCTGTAAAGCAAAATCACTGTGATTTTTAAATGATCAGCATTACATGTTTTTCCAAAATAATAGCAAAGTGACAAAAAAATTAGCTCAGTAGCTGAGACCACACAGAAATAAATGTAGGATTTTCTGAATATGATATACAGATTTTCAAAATATATTTGTGGTTTCAATAAAGAAATGCAGATCTTTACTATTCTAACACCTTTGTCTATTATACTCCTAAAGAAAATAGTGATTATTATTTTTAATTCAAAGAGCTTGGCTCTGCTGGATGAGAGGTATTAGCTTTAATGAAATGGAAAATTTGTTGTCATTGTCAGCTTTTCTGATGCTCAAGGCTAAAAATCTGGTCAATATAGTGCTTTTGAAAACAATGTAGAGCTGATAAAGTTGGAGATGCAATTATTTACCTCTCATTAGGCCAAAGTCTAATTCTTAGATGTTCTACAAATATAGTTGCTCGTCAAAGAAAATATTTTACTTGGTCAAGAGTTAGAGCCAATAAGGAAGGAAACTAGCAGGTATGACAAGCTTATAACTTTCTCTTCTTTCCTCTGAGCCTTGGCATTTAGCACTTCTCGATATACCTAATTGGAAATTATTAGAAGGAGCGAAAAAAGCAGCACCTGAACAGCAGCTAGGCAAGGAAAGGCTGCAACTGCGCATCCCTGCCGAGATTGTAGAGTAACAGGAAATCGAGAGGCATAAGGACTGACAAGGGAGAGAAGAGAAGGAAGCCTGTGATCGAAGGTGGACGGTGGGGGGCGGGGACAGAGTGATGGACAGTATGGGACACAGAGCAGGAAAGAGTGGAGGGCTACACACTCAAAGAGAGAGGGCTGAAAATAATGAAAGGGTCTTTTAAAATTCCACATGCAACGCAGTCCGGTTGGATTTACTTTCATTTGAAATATTCCTTCAATTAGAAATAGCTTAATTCAGAGACCCTGAAGGTAAGATAGAAGCAAACACTGACAATGCTAATATTTAAAATACTCAAAGATAGCATTTCCTACTTCACACTTCAATTATGTCTTATTCACAACCTGAAAACCTCTCTTATTGAAGCCGCTCACAAGCTTTTGTGGGGCCTTTAATTAAAACCCATTCAGGAAGAGTTCTTCTAAGTGAACCAACCTAGACTGAAAGTCTTATTTATTTTTGTGGTGCTATAAGTGGTGAATTGCTCTAGCATGGGTTATCTCAGGTTAGTTGGGGACGGAGAAATTGCTGATTGTAAAACTTGAACATGCCCTAGAAGGACCCTAAGAAAATATGTAGCTCCAACAGGAAAAGCATAACCCTTATCAAAGAGGATCGTCACCATGTGTAGAAGCCAAATGCTCTTCCCGTGAAGACTGTCACATCTGCTTTCAGGCCCCGTGCCAAAGGGTCAGAGCTCAATCACGAGCCTGTGGCACCCCCTGCTGGTTAAAAGCCCGTGCTCATTTCGTTACTTTACCCCGAGCTAAACACTGCTGTCATTTCACACTTCTTTTAACATTGTATGTGAATTTAATTACCATTTGTTTGGACTTCATTTGTTTTAGTGTAGAAACAGTTTATTACAGGTGTTCGCGTTTTATGTTATTTCTTCTTATTCATTATTCCCCCCCACCACCAGTTACTTCTCAAGATTCATCAGAGGCTTCAAGGATCTTCCCCCGACCCACCAGGCCTCGATTTTTCTTCAGCCCGGCTTTTCGATGAGCAAGGTCAAGAAATTAAGAATCCACTTTTGCTGAAGAATGAGCAAAAAATTTGGGTTTCTTTTGGTAAAGCATACAGGTAGGAGCGAGGCGTTTATCCTCTGTCTGCCCTCAGGTTTTCCCGGGGCAAACTAATTTAAAGGGAGAGTGGAGAAGCCAAGTAGCATCCTGTATAAAAATCATTTAAAATTTCGAATTCCACTAAAATATCAGGGCATTTTATGTGTGTGTGTGTGTGTGTGTGTGTGTGTGTGTGTGTGATGCAGAATTGTTTGTAGAATATGACATTCTCTCTCTCTCTCTCTCTCTCTCTCTCTCTCTCTGACTTTTCTGTCTTAATGCCTTGTCATAGTTCTTGAAGTCTGCCTGTCAGCACAGCAAGTGGGATTTGTTCATGTCTGAGTAGGCACCTTAATGATAGCAGATGGAAACGCTGCGGGGGGCCAAGCCCATCACGCTGGCGCTGTCGCACATTGCCCTGACCTGCTTCCACTCCTCTATTTTTTGTCCCTTTTTAAAGAAGAAATGGATGGTAATTGAAAAGGATTTTAAGCAAGATTTATGAAGCTGCAGACAACCTGATTCCCCACTATCTCTCTATGTTTTCACAAATAAAGTATTAACCTTTTAAGTGCCAATGACAGGACAGCCAAAGATAAATTGGTAAAGCTTGTAAGCACTGTCTAATCAAAGTTATATTCCTCAGAAGCGCCTTATATTTTATCCCATAATAATTACTGGCTATTGCTCAGCATTGTGTAAATTTTTGTAGATTGGTAAATTTCTGCATAAAATTATTTGTGTTTCTGAGAAAAGAAAAAGTCTGAAGTCTACAGGCACTGCTGAGCGGGACTGTGTGTGAAACATCTCGGAAATTTATGCCTATTTTGACAGCACACATCCAGATGAACTCCGAAACTGCTCGTTAGAAAACCTAAACACACTTTTCTGTCTACTCTTACTTTTTAGCTCTTTATTTATCTATAGAACAGAATAAAGGATATAGGGGAAAATAGCTTTGCTTATAGAGTATAATTGATCATAATTATAATGAAACTAGGCTAAACAGAACTAGGACCTGATTGGATTTGCTATATATTCTAATAGTCAAAATTTCAAGTATAGAAAGAAGTCTACTCAGAAATCCATGAAGGTTTGGGAAAAAGTTGGTAGGATTAGTTGTGGATAGTATACCACAAAATTCTATTTCATCTGTCTCAGTCAAAGAATATTAAAATACTTAATAATTTCTTAGGATGTGTAAGTTATAGAATTAAAAATATCTGAATGGAATGGTATTTTTCCCCAAAGGCAGATTCCAAAATATAATTTAATTCCACTGTGAGAATTGTTTTTGCATGATGAAAACAAGCAATGAATTTTATTATAAGAAAGGGCTTTAATAAAATGTGTGTCTAATAATGTCTTCTTAAATATTATTGTGAAAGTGGAAGCAATGACTAACTAATTTTGATGTTTGTAATGATGTTTGCTATAACACTGCATTTTAATAAGATCAAATACTCATTTTTGGTTAATAGGGTCATATTTGTGGAATAACTAATAAGATGCTAAGTATCTGAAATATTCCAAAGTCAACTGAGAATTGTAGCTGGAGGAATACATAGTGTGTATATTTGTTTGTACATTATTGTCATTTTAAAAGACAGTGTATTCTTTTTCTGGTTTTGAATCTAATATGAAGCACTAGGAAGCTATTAAATCACTTGCTACCATTGGAATTTCTAAAATTTATGTTTAAAAAGTTATTTCCATCCAGGTTAAAATATATTGAGAAAATGTACAATATATACTAAGTAAGTGGCACTCATTTTGGGGAAGTAATTCTAGCTTGTCTAATATATGCTGACAATGGGGGTCAGGTCACGCATTCACAAAAGAAGATATTGCCAGTGTCTACTTCTGTTTTGAGTCTTTTAAGTATTTTTCTCCCAATTTTTTATTTTGAAAAATGACCAGTCTGCAGAAAACTTGAAAGAATAGTACAAATAGCTATATATCTTTCACCTAGGTTCAACAATTTAAAGAGTTTGCCACATTTATTTTACCTCTTTTTTATCTTCCTTCTCTCTCTTTTGAATGTTTAGAAATTAATTTGAGATAATCATTAAAGTTTTATTCTTAAATGTTTCAGGTCACATAACTGAAGAATTGGATATTCTTTTCCATCATCACATTATAATATCTAACACAGTCAACAATAATGTAATATCTTCTAGTATATGTTATATTCAAACTACCTAAAATGTGCTTTACACCTTTTCTGAATCTGGTATCCAAATAAGCTTCATGTGTTGCATTTAGTTATTTTCTTTAGTTCTCTTCAGTCTAGAATATTCCCCAACCTTTTATTTCGCTTTTCATGAAATTGATTTTTTTTTAAAGAGTTCAGCACATTTTTTTATAGAATGTCCAATAGTCTGGATTCGGTTGAGTGTTTCTTGTATTTAGATTCAGTTTAAATATTTTTGATAATACTACACAGGTGATGTGGTTAAGTCATACAATTAGAAAGTTAACTAGCAAGTCTTTGTCACCAATTTAGAAAAGAATGGCTCATATTTGACATAGTGGCCATTCTTATTTAATATCTGTTTTCCATTTGATTTTGATTCTAAGATAACTAAATTAACCCAAAACAATGTACTTAACAGTATGTAATATTAAAAAAAATCAAGTTAGCATAACATTTAGTGAGCCCACAAAAAGTGGTTGTTTGTAGTCAAATATTAAAGTTACATTTAATTATCAGATCCAAAGATTATTACTGGTATATTGCATTACATTGATGAACATCATTAGTTATACATAATGTCATTATTAGGAATGAACGTTATATGAAAAATTGATTGTTTCTCTCTGTGAAATACTTTGCATTTTTTATTGAAATTATTTTAAAATATAACATGTGTTGCAACTACCCTTGGCATATTATAAATCAGCAAAATAAAGTAAAATGTGTTCAACTTTATTAAACCCTGATTGTTTTATTGTTTGTGCTCAAAATTCAGTGTTTGCATAATTTTGCAAATAGCTTTTTTTTTTTTTTTTCCCCAGATCTCCACTGAATACTGTTTTGAGTTTGACCTTTGACCAGGTGGCTGCATTTGCCAGAGGTGGCATCACGATTGCATATAAAACTGTCTTGGATCCTAATGCTGTTCTGCTATCTGGATGTGACAAGTAAATGAACATATGCTTAGTTAAAGTAATCTGAATCACCTAAATTCAGATTTTGCAGAGTGAGAGATTGAAACACCACAAGATGTTCTTTGAATCTTCTTACATAAGCAATGATTTCTTTTATTGACTTACTTTATGATATAATGAGCTAGTGCCTAAAATTCTTATCATTAACTTTCCTTGAGTTTTAAAAATCATATGGGGCAATGAACAGATTGAAGTTTCTGCTTTGCAGAGCTAATAATTTTATTTGAAATGTAAAAACTGGTTTTAGTAGGTGTTTCTAGATAGTTTTGAGTGGAACCATTAAAATGTTAAATAATGTGTTTACTCAAATGAGTGCTCATATTTAAGGGTCTCATTCGGTGATGAAAGTAAAAGCATTGTGCTGGAGCTTTGTTGGGCAGTGAGAAGGAGAGCAGGGGTTGGGGGGTCTGGGCATCTTGCCTCGTATCTGCTCAGGACTGTCCGTGAACAGATGGGTGGCAGTTTCTTCTCTGCAAATAATAAAACGCAGCATTTGCTGAGTGGTGACCATAGTCCAGGCGAAGTTCTAAACAAATTGGGTAAGAACCTATTTAATCCTCAAAACAATTGTTTTAATCACATCATTTCCTGTTATTCCATTACTATGCCATTTTATAGAGACAGAGACTGAGGCACAGAGGGGCAAAGAAATTTGCCCGGTCACACAACTGGCACATGGCAGAGCCAAGATTTTAACCCAGACTTCCTTTCCTAAGAACTGAGGCTTCAACCACTATCCTGTCTAAGAGAATGTTTTGTGACAATGAAACATACTTTGTGACAGTTGAGAACTTGAAATATGACTAATGTGACTGAGGAGCTGAATATTTAATTTTGTTTGAATTAAATGAATTTTATGTTGGCTATGGGATCTATCTATGAAGTCCTATCTAGCTTTAATATTTTTAAATTTAATACATTACAACTTTCCTTAAGATGTAGGTGAAAAGACTGAAGTAGAGGGCAGGCCCTGAAAACCAAAGGCAGTCTGATGAGGTCGCTTGGTCTAGTGTCACCCTACTGCTAAGCATGCCCACAAAGACAGTCATTGGTATTCCTTGGCAGTGGTTTAAACCACACCTGTGTCACCCCGTGACTGGTCTGTCACTTTTCAGGCAAGAGTTGAATCTGTTCTGTCCTGTTCTCTTTTTCTTTATAGATAGAAAATGACTCCTCAGCATTCTATTATTATAGGCATTTCTATTTATGAGATTTATTTCATGTACAATAATCTTTCTCCAAGCTGTTAAATTTGCCTAAACCCTTTCCCTTCTATTTTTAGCTAGGAGTTTAATTTTGAATTCATTTATTCCTTCTTAATTTTACTTCCTAGGTTCAATAACTATTGTTCTACTGAGCAGATTCACATTAGAGCTAGCTCCTTAAGAACAACAATGTGAAACTGCCCTTACTGAACACAGACTAGTTTGGAGATAATTTACTTAATACTGGATTCTGTTTGAATTTTCTTTCTGTATTCTGAAGAGATCATTTGAAATCACATTCTTACTTATTATTTCTCAGGCTATTATAAAAATACTGTTACCATCCCCAGAACTGTTTTCTGTTGAATAGCACTATGCTTTGTGGCCTGTCTTAATGTATCAATGTTGAGCCAAGTAATTTTTTTCAGGATCAGGAGGGATTGGCTCACTTTTAAATTAAGTGACTTGGCTGAATTAAGAATGACACCCAACATCTCCAGGTTGTGGTTTGTCCATATGTCCCCTAGACTGTGTTGCCTCATGTATGTATATGTGTGTACACACACATACACACACATATAATTTATATATATATATAAATTCATTATGCTTTTACAGTTGTCCCAATTTCCCCCCATTGTCCCCTCCACCCAATAATTCCCTTCCCTTTGGCAGTCCCCCCCCTTAGTTCATGTCCATGGGTCATGCATATAAGTTCTTTGGCTATTCCATTTCCTATACTATTCTTAACCCCCCTCCCCCGCCTCTTCTGCACCTATCAATTTGTGTGTCTTAGTCCCTGCACCTTTTCCTCCATTCTCCTTCTTCCCACTCCCACTTAGTAACCATCCAAAGGAGTCCAATATCTATGATCCTGTTTCTGTTCTGCTTGTTTGCTTTTTAGATTCAATTGTTTATAGTTGTAAATTTATTACCATTTTAGTGTTCAGAGTTTTGATCTTATTCTTTTTCTTAAATAAGTCCCTTTAACATTTCATATAGTAATGGCTTGGTGATGATGAACTCCTTTAGCTTTACCTTGTCTGGAAAGGACTTTATCTGCCCTTCCATTCTAAATGATAGCTTTGCTGGATAGAGTAATCTAGGTTGTAGGTCCTTGCTCTTCATCGATTTGAATACTTCTTGCCATTCCCTTCTAGCCTGCAAAGTTTCTTTTGAAAAATCAAGTGACAGTTATGGGAACTGTTTTGTAGGTAACTAACTGCTTTTCTCTTGCTGCTTTTAAGATTCTCTCTTTATCTTTAACCTTCAGCATTTTAATTATGATGTGTCAATGTGGGCCTGTTTGCATCCATCTTATTTGGGACTTTCTGTGCTTCTAGGACTTGTATGTCTTATTTCTTTTACCAAATTAGGAAAGTTTTCTTTCATTATTTTTTTGTAATAAGTTTTCATTTTCTTGCTCTTTCTCTTCTTGTTCTTGCACCCATATGATTCAAATGTTTGTACGTTTGAAGTTGTCCTGGAGACTCCTTACCCTATCCTTGTTTATTGGATTTTTTCCTCTTCTTACTGTTCAGATTGAATTTTTTTTCTTCCTTGTGTTCCAAATCATTGATTTGATTCTCAGCTTCATCTGCTCCACTGTTGATTCCTCGTAAATTTTTCCTTATTTCACTTAATGTAACTTTTATTTCTGCCTGGGTCTTTTTTATGATGTTGAAGTACCCAATGAGTTCCTTGAGCATCCTAATAACCATTGTTTTTAACTCTGCATCTGATAGATTGCCTATTTCCACTTTGTTCAGTTCTTTTTCTGGGGTTTTGTTCTGTTCTTTCATTTGGGCCATATTTCTTTCTCTCCTTATTTTGGCTGCCTGCCTGTGTTTGTTTCTATGTATTAGGTAGAGTTGCTTTGACTCCCTGTCTTAGTAGTGTGGTCTAATGTAGAAAAGTGCAGCTGTAAATTGGAGTGGGCAGAGCCTTAGGTAATTGCCAGGTGGGGCAACCCTTGTGACCCAGGTCAATAGAGTCTCCAGTATGGTGTTGCTGCTCTGTGGCTCTGTTTGGGGAGGGCTCAGTAAGTGGACAGTGGTGCTGCCTGGTCTCTGGAGTTTTGTCTGGGAGGAAGCTGTCCCCCAGCACTCACCCTGGTGCTAGACATTTCAGTTTCTCACCCTATGCCACTGGTGCCCTTCAAGCTGCTGCCCTGGTGTTGCAGTCTAGAGGGAGTGAGTCTGCGTAAGTCCTAAGAAAGGCCCTTCAAGAAGATACACTTGAGAATCCCACAGTTTCTTTCACTGCCCCAACCCTCACTGGGTTTTACAGCCAGGAGTTATAGGGACTTATTTTTCTGGTACTGGAACCCCAGGCTGGGTGGTCTGGTGTGGTGCTGGGGTCACTTGCTCAGGAGATATCCTTCCCAGTTTTTACCCACCACACATGGGTGTGGGACCATCCACTCCATGTCTCTGTGTCTCCACATCTCCACCCTTTCTACTCATCTGAATGAATGTGGCCTCTTTATTTCCTTGGTTGTTGGACTTCTGTACTCAATTTTCTGACAATTCTGGGTGATATTTTGTAATTTAGTTGTAATTTTTACTGTGGTTGTATGAGTAGGCAAACTGTGTTTACCTATACCTTCATCTTGACCAGAAGTCTTTGTGTTTCCTCTTAAGACATTCTTAAAAATACCAAACTAACATGCTTAACACAACTATTATTGTATATTGTATAAGTAAATATTACTTATGCTTACTTTACTTATTACATACATTATTTATGTATTTAGACTATAAATTTAACAGTGAAAATGGCCTCAACTATGAGTGATTCTGTAAGAATAAAAATCATTTTTTGTTTCTTTGTTCTGTTAACAATTAATTAGGTATGAAATTCCCCAATGTTATAAATAATTGCAACATAAAAATTTAAAGCCTTTCTTTCCCAATTACAGATACCAAGGCACTTTAAAATTTTTTGTTTAGAAAGATTATGAACTATACATTGACTTTTCTCTCACTAGTAGAATAGAAAGTGCATAAATTATTATGCTAGTAGGTTAAAGAGTATTATAATTACATTTTTTTCTAGCAAATATAATCACATGTTTTACTTTTCTTAGTTGGGAAGTTTGTGAGGGATTTCCAGTGAATTTTAATGCCAGCAGTCAACAGATACCTGATCGATTTGAAAAGGTGGACTTGGAGAACCATTTCCTACAAAACAAGGTCAGAATTATGTGTTGTAATTAATGTGGGTATTTTATGTATTGGGCTCTCAGTCAATACATGGTGACTGAATAGATATTTGTAAAAGTTTTTGGAAGCTGTGAATTATTTTACAAATGTTGGGGTAGGTATTGTTGGGGACTGACTGTGGGAGTGGGGGAGCGGGTAGGGCAGGGGAGAGAAGTGGGGGAAAATTGGGACAACTGTAATAGAACAACAATAAAAATATTTCACTTAAAAAACATATAGCATTCCTACTTGAAAAAAATTCTACCTGAATTGTGTCATTCAAGTATGATTTTAGCATGTTTTCTTTACCACTACTATATTAATAATAATTTTGAGTTATTTAAGAAAGTCTCTAAGATGGATCTATCTATATACTTCAGGATGTGATTATTTGCTCTGTGGGTCACTGCATCTAAGGAACATGAGTTCCTCAGAAAACCCAGTTCATGACAAGCCCATGCAGAAGGCCTATTTATTAATTTATACTTAGGTATCTTGCCAATGAAGAATTTTGTTCTCCACCTGAGCTATGAAAGGCACTTTAAACATGTCTACAAAAAAAGGAATAATTGTTTTGTTTTTCTCCTCTGGGAAACTCTATAGGTTGTTCATTTCAGCTACATCAGCTTTAGTTTTTGATCTCCTGAAATCAAAACCAAAGCCACCCAAAGAGTTAGGGATGCCAAAGAACACAGGACTTCCTGTTAACTGGTCTGGGCCCTTTATTTCCGAGAGACAGTGTAAGAAACACATTGTCCTGAACTATTTTTTTTACCTTATTGTCCATTCAGTCTATTATGTCAAAATTTATACTGAAAATATTAGTTGTTTCAAGGTGCATACATATCTAAATAGTATAATTATTTTTACTATTTCTATTTACTATTCATTATAGTATAAATATCTAAATAGTGTAATTAAAAAGTTTGTACACTGTTGTATTTTTAGAAGAAGAAATCAGTTTTGGATTAAATTTCAGCCCAACCAAAATAGTAGTATAACAAAACAAAGACTTGATAAACTGGCACGTAAAGGAAAGGCCTATTTTGAGCAAATTTAGAAAATAAATGCACATCGAATGGTGCACCAGTAATTAGCGACTTTATATTTTGTATTCATCTGACATTCAGATTTATATACCATAGTTCTGATCCTGTTGACATGCCTTTGTAGGTTTTCACTGTAACATTATTTTCCTGCTCAAAAAACTCGTATGCCTGGCTGCTGCCTCCTGGCACTGCACATCCTCATCTGGCCTTTGCTGATGCCCACGGTTCTCCTTCCCCGACCCTCAGTCCGCCTTTTCAGTCTTCTCTTCTCAATCCTCTTCGTACCGTACACTACAGTCAGAGCTAATAAACTGTGTCCCAGTGCACGCTTTTCACTTTGGGACACTCATGCCATGGCACATGGCACGTGTTGCCCTTTTCCCAGGAAGTGGTCCACCATTACTATTCGTTTGCCTTAAGGCTTTATTCAACTTCCTCCTCTTCCATGATGCCTTCTCAGATCCTCCGGAGAGCATTAACCTAAAAGTACTTTGTATTCTCAGAACTCCTTTTCATCCTTTGAAAACTGTTCTCAGAGTTTGTCTTTTACTCTATTTATTTGTTTTTGTGTCTGTCTCTGCCTTTAAATTGAGAACTGCCCTGACGCAGATGCTCTGTCGGATTCATCCTTGTCCTTTGGAGTGCTGGCACAAAGTCTTCCGTGTAGGGCAAGTGCACAACGCATTTTTGATTAATGATTTAAAAAATTTAGCTGTAGCCTATCTTACAAGGCTTTCTGTTGTCTAACATGTTGTATGTTGGCCAAGCCAGAGCGTTATTTGTTGTTTTCTGAAAGCACTGCATGATTTCTGCTATTATGCCCATGTGGGTCCCTCTGCCTGGAATTCAACCCTTCTTTCTTTGCTGCCACCCCCAGCCTTCTCTTTCACCCTCCTGCCATATCCTAGTATGAAGTCTGGCATATAGTTGGCATTCATTAAATGCTTGTTGAAACCCTGTCCATCTTTCTAGCCTTATCTGATTAGTGTCTGCTTCATAAAATTTTTCTCTGCCCCACCCCCAAACCAGTAGGCTGTTTCTGGCCTTGGTACCCCAATGCATCTATTCTGCACCATTTATAAGGCCATTGAAGTTGATGCTGTTCCTCTTACAGCATTTTTTTTTTTTTTTTTTTTTTTTTTGCGTGATCCAGTAAATTGGTGCTCCAAGTTTAGGCCTACTAGAGGTCACATTGGGGTAAAAATGAAAGAGTGGTAGGTTCCGCTGACAATGTTGAGATCAGATCATAAAAGGTCTTAATTCAATGTTAGGGACTCTGGCTGTTCTGTAGAAAACAAGGAGACATTGGATATATCATGCAGAGGCAAGATCTGATTTGATCTTGTGTTAGGAAGACAACTCAGGAGGTCCTTGTTATATTCTTCCTGCCAGACAAGAAATCCTTTCAGGGCAAAGGGCATCCTGATAATCTTTATCTCCTCTGAAATATCTGCATGCTCAGGTCCAGCTAAATGGACTTGAATTCTCTAGTTAATTAACTCATTCAGCAGAAACCAGCTCAGACCTGGGGGGGGAAGGGTATTAAAGAGTTATTACAGGAAAAGAACCCACAGGAGCCTTCTCCCTTTGATTTTAAGCCAATGTAGGACTTTAAAAGAAAACTATATTTTCTTATGCTGAAAAATGATAGAATAATTATGTGGATAGAATAATCCACAGTAATTACATCACTATTAATTGGTTCTAGTGATTCAGTGAAACTGAGAAAACATTCATCTTAAATAAAAGTTTGTACACTATTGTATTTTTGGAAGAAGAAATTGGCTTTGAAGAAAATTTCAGTCCAACCAAAATAGTAGTATATAGGGCATTTTGTGGTAGAATCTTGATGCTCACTGGGTGAAGAAGACACACTAAGAGGATTACAACAGGGGGAGAGGGGAGGGAGGCAAAAGCCGATATTCTTGGTGGGTGTGTTTTGAAATTGGCTTGAGATAGAAATATCAGTGCCCAACCCCTTACTGTTCGTTCAAATCTCTTATTGACAAGTAAAACCTTTCCTACAGAGAAAAATTTGGAACATGTAATCCCTGTTAGTAATGTGGGAGACAGCTATAACCCTGACAATTACAACCTGTTGCTCTTTTATCCATTTCAGAAAAAGATTTAGAATCTACTACAATGGCCAACTTGGCAAATGCATCTTTCAACAGTTCTCTATTGTTACTTAAATTGGTGGAATTTTTAGATTGCCCCAGTTTAAGGGCAATAAAATTGTATGTTTCCACTAAATGGATGAGATTTAAACTTCATGGTAGTTAATGTAAAAGAAAAAAATCATGAGAAGAATAGCTTGGGGGGGTGACTGGTTATGGGAAAATATAGCAGAAAACGGACTCTGTGGTGTTTGGCAGGTTTATATTTTGTCAGAACAAAAAGAAAACTTATTTTGATTCTAGCCTTTTGGTATGATCAGATTTCATCAGAACATTAAAGACAAGTTTCAGTATGTCAAGAACAAGAAAAATACCAAGTTATAATTTTAGAATGAGGGCATACTTGTTACAAGTTAACCTGTAAATTCAGCAGTCTCAGATGCTAGCAGAATATGTTGTTCTGTATGTCACAGAGGAGGCTGGGAAAAGGCAGACAATTCTTTGCTGTCCTGTTTCTTTGAAGAGCAAGTCACTGAGGAGAAGAGTATTTTCTACAAATAACTTACATTGTGGAAGATAAAAAAATTAATTTACATTTTGAACTGATTGCCATTAGAATAGGATACAGGACTTTAAGTGAAATCCTAAGTCTCTTCCATATTTTTGGACTATGGAAGCTATTTAAGGGTTGCTTACCTAGATTTTGAATTTGCCTTATTTGGTTGCATAATTATGTGCTCACTGATATTTTCTGCTTTCAAACTTTCTCATTTTTTGTCCTTAGAAGAGGGGTGGATTGATGGGCTCTAGATCTGAGATCAAAATCAAAAAGAGTGAAAATCAGAGGCAGGAGGAAAGGGATTTTAGAATATTTCTTATAGTTGTGATTTATTTTATCTATCAAGTTATTTAATTTGGCTCTAAATTCTCTATCAAGAGTATAAAATTGTATAAAATTTTTATGTAGTAAACAACTTGTTTAGAATGAAGGTTCTGATTGATATGTGAGTGTCTTTATTAAAGAAAAATTGTATTGTTCTGTATGTTGTCCCTCAGTAATCAGCGAGAAAAGACAAGTGGTTCCCTTATTGTTTCAAATCCGCATAGGAATGTGAAAGGCGACTCCCATTTAATTAGTGATTTGGAAAGAGAAAATTCAACAAGAAGTTTTACCTGGCACATCACATATACACATCGTTCTTATCAGCACAGTTTATTCAGAAAAGCGGTATCATGGTGGTTGTGAAAGGGAGCTATGTACAGGGTTGGCAAAACAACACCCCTTCTTATTACAAAATCTTTCATTATAAAGCCATAAGCATGTGACGCTGTGATATAACAATATCATACTCAAGCCCACCACGTGACATTTTAGGTGAAATGTTCAAATTTAAATTATAAATTATCACACCTGTATTGTTCCCCTACAAACCACACTCAGGCAGGCGTTACTTCTGCCCCACCCTGTATATAGATATTCGAAGGAATGACAGAGAATTTCCTGATTTCACACTCAGCAGTACTTAAAAATGATTTTCTAATTGCATGTAAGAGGGAAACAGTGTCAACATAAATGTTTTATGCACACACCCAAATACACACACACGTGTGCACAGGCGCACCGCCACACACATATACAGAACATGTGATGTTGCAGTTCATCAGAACACTTTTGTTTTTCTGAATTCCAGTTTTCAGTTTTTACAATCTCCCCAACCTTTTAAAATGTTTAGTCTAAAGCTAAACTATCAGACTAAATTTTTTTAAAAAAGGTCAAATCACAAAGAGAAATTTAACGACCGTTGTCAGTTTTGAGAGTATCAGAACCTCAGTCTTAGCCAGGTTTTTTTTTTTTTCCATAATACGAAATGAAGCTGGGTAGTGGCCCCGGCTGTGTCTGGTCTGTGTAGAATCACTTGGGAACTGTCCAGCAAAACCTCTCTCAGAGAACAGCATGGTGTTAATACTGGGTGCCAACCCAAGACAGACACAAAGGACCCCTTCGCTCTTCACCAATAAGCCAACTGTTAAAAGATTAGACCATGTTGCGGAGATAACAAGAATGTAGGCGCTGGCAGCAGGTGCTGTACAAAGAAGCAGTTGGCAGTGCGTTTCTCCTGTCTGACTAATTCCAGTCAAAACAATCTTCTTCCCAGTTGCAGGGGAGAGTTTGGAGCGTGATGGCAACTCGAAGTTAGGAGGTTGGGTTAGAGTGTTACTTTAAATGCTGAGTCCTGTGGCAGATGGATTAGGAGAATATGATTTATCATTGTTCAGAAACTGTGGGGGATTCCCCTCCAGAATCCAGCCGCAACTGGCTAACTGTGGAAAACACGATCAAAGAGCTGTAGGTCAAATCTGCTCGTGTGGTGGGGTTGCTGCATTCTTACAATTTTAGTTTTACATACAGCGGTCACATGAAATGTTCTTGTTTTGAGAAGTAGCTATCTTCCATTATAGAATAATTGCCACATATATTAGTTGTACCCTTTTGTTATTGCCTGATCACATTTTTAAAATATTATCCTTTAAATTATCATTTAATTTTTGTATTTTAAAAATTATTTTCTACCCAACAAATATCTAGTACTAGCACCATTTTAGAATGGACTTTTCAGTATTAGAAAGTAATTTAAATTGTTATTGAAGCCACATCATCTATTGGGTTTAAAGCAGAAACTGTCATGGCCCCATAATCTTATACAAATAAATATCAGTACTTACAAACTTACTCAGAGAAAGAGATCACGTAAGTTAGGAGAGAAAGTATTAAGCCTGAAGTAATAGAATCGCTACAGGCAATGTGAATGCCTGTTAATTTGACAACCAGGTCTAAGTGAGAAATGGTAGAAGGTACATAATACCTTTGACATAGGTAACCAAACAAACACGGATACAGTGTCTCCCCAGTAGGTCCCCCCACCCTCATGCATTCGCACAACTGTCACTAAAGCCTCAACTCATATCCCTTTAGTCTTAGGAGACTGCGGACTCCCAGCTGTTCTCCTTGCCTTTGATTCCATCCTGAGATCCATTATGTCTACCCTTGCCAGATCAACATCACTATAAAACTTGCTATAATCCAGCCCTTCCTGCCCGACTTCCTTCAAGATACTGCACTTTTTGTTGCTGCAGCAGAAATGAACCTACCATTCTTTGAATACCTAGAGTACTGTTTAATCATATGGCATTAACATGAAGTTGTGTGTGTGTGGGTGTGTCTGTGTGTGTCTGTATTGTTGCCTCTACCGCTGTTTCTTTAAGGCGGGAAAAATACAGGGTAAGGCAAATGTAGGTTCACAGATGTGAGTACACAAAACACAGAGTTTAGTCTTGTGTTACTATTTATTAATTAGTGTATTATTTTCTGTACAAACAACTGTAAACCTACTTCTACCCCACCCAGTATTTCATATCCCATATCACACAGTCAAGAGTCTTGTGTATCAGAACCAGTGCTCAACAATAATTAATTGAATTAAATCAAATGGGATTGAGTACTACTGTTTCAAAAGAGCCCTTCTCAATCAAAACCATAGTGTTCTAGGATAACTTATTTTGGGTGAGTGTATTGAGAAAAGCTGACTTTCAAACTATACTTTAAAAACGCACGCTTGTTCTCGTGGTGCAGGTGGATCCCAATATTGTCCTCCATGCCTCGGTTTCTGTTGCAAAGTGGGGTTCCTCAAGCAGTGAAGCGAGCAGCAGATGTCAGGCGGTGCCGTCAACACTGTGGCCTGCAGCCAGCCTGTGGCTGATCACGAAGGTACCCAAGAGCGTCTGCCCTCCCTAAGGGACTCCTGTGCTTACCGGCTCACTGTGTGCTCCAGTACCCTTCCCGTATGCACACGAGCACACAGTAAAAGCGTGATAAATTGTTGGCTGTTACAAATGCTACTTCTCTGCACTTGGTTTGTCTAGTGCAGAGGAATTCTGTGGATCCCCATGTGAGCATTCCGTTCACTTTTAGACGTGCTGAGTAGCTCTTATTCCAGAGTACCTGTAGACCCGGTGTGGAGCATATGATAGTCCACAGGCTCACCATTTTCGTGGGATTTGTCTAAATGTCATTTATTTCCACTCTCAGTCTTCTCTGTTGTGCTTCCTGGAGCCTGGTGGGTTAGCACCATCTAATGATAGCATGTAGCTTTTATAAGGACAGCTTTAGAAGAAATCCCTGAGTATAAAATGTGAACAATGCCTAACACATTTGTACCTGCGTATGGGCACTATTTAATTTTTCATTTTATTATTTTACTTTTGGATATGATTTAAATTGAGAACATATAATTGCCCTCTCTTCCCCTCTTACTATTGAAATATGTTTGCATTTGCCACCAAATATATATGCCTGGAAAGGGACAGTGCAGCTTATGTCTCTCCTCCTGTGCCTCTCTCAGCCTCCTTACTATGGACTATTTTTGCTTCTTCATAATGCTTCCATGGGCTCAGAGTAATGCAGGCAAGATTGTTGCTGTTAGTTTGCGGTGAGGGACAGGAGGTTGAAACTGTTTTCTCAAATGAATATTTAAATTGCCCTTCATTATTTTTAGATTCTTGAGAGAGTTAAAAACAAACATAGAGTAATTAAGGCATAAAGGTGCTAAGAAACATTATTCATTTTATGTTATAAGCCAGAATGAAGTTAGATATTTCTTAAATCTGCTTTCAGCCTGGACACTCTAACTACTAGCCCTTTTAAAGTTGTATTTTGTTTCTGATTTAATAATAATACCCACGGTACTTAGTCCCAGAGTAAAACTTCAAATTGGTACGAAGGTTAAGGATTTGTTTCAATCTTTTCAGCTCATTGCACATTTTTTCTGTGCATACATATTTCTAGTAATCTCTGTAGTTACAACTATAACAAGTGACATGTGATGGACCCCAAATCACTGTGCTGTGAAATATGCACAGAGAAGAAGGACAAATGAAGATATCACGGTCTGCTGTATTTGGCGCTGAACTCTGAAATGCCACCTTGTTGGACAGGGGGGATCACTGATTCTGAGCACGGCTCACTGGCTGCTAAGTTGCGGGTAGTGTTTCACTTTCGGCAACTGTTAATATCTGGGGTTATCCAGGCATAATGACCTCACTATTTGTGACACATTGTTGAATTTTCTGGTTCTTTTAACTTATTTAGACCTTTCTCCCCTTTCTATTCATTGGAAGACTGGGATGATCCTGAGCCGAGCAATAACGCAGGGCTGCCTAGCTATTGGTCATCCAATCAGAATCAAGGCCACTGAGGGAACCTCGCTAGAAGGATATAAATTAATCCTACAGAAAAGGTAATGCTTCTAAGTAATTTAACTCAAAACGGTACATGTGAATTTCAAGATTTCTGAGCAGTCAAATCATGATGCCTCCTGGCTTAGAGGGAATATTCATTAGGTGTTTAAATTTGTGTCCAAAATATTAACATCAACTTTTCTAATCTAAAATAAGCTGAAAACATAACCTACTCAGTTTGGTGTTTCTTAGATATTTAAAAAATAAACATTGGCCTTACCGTGCACCTGCATGGCAGACAGGCTGCTGCTTTACTTTGTAATTATTGGAACTGACTTCCTTCTATTTATTTTGATTGCTAATTAAAAATGTAATGCTCTGTGTGTATTCTTAACCTTTTCTTCATCTTCTAAATATAAAATATTGAACAATGAAAGAAAAACCAAGGAGACAAACTATTGCTGCTTTCTGACTTGGGATTATAAAATTGAAAAATGTAGCTAGGAAGCAGAAAATTGATTTATATTCAACAGTTTGGAATAGTTTCCTAGTGCTTTTGTTTTTCTCATTCATTTATCTTCTGATTTCACCTGTGTTGACAAAAATAAATCCTGTTGTACTTCAGGACTTTGAAAGCTATTATCCAACTACTTCTGGATGGATAGGCAGTGCTTAGAGTTGAAACCAGAATGAGGGCATTTAAACACCGAAACTAGCCCAGTGCTAATACAGAAGGGAAATTTTCTCTAATATGCAATACAGATTGTCCAGCAAGTATTATAATATCACATAATGATTAGGAATGTGATCTACAGAGTCTGATTCACATGCATAAATTCTGGCTATTCCTCTTACTCTAACAAAAATTAATTTCTGAGCCTGGCACTATTGTAATTTGTTTACATTATATTTTCACATTTAATCCTCACAACAACCCGATGAGGTCTGCATTATTATTATCTTTGCAGTTGAGGAGCTTGCAGCATAGAGAAGTCATCATTCCTTCAAGGTCTTGCCCACTAAGTGGTTGGGCAGGAATGCAAACCCAAGCAGTCAGGCTCTATATCTTACTCTTAGCAACAACACTGTACTGCCTGTATGTCAAAGTCTAGTCAAATAATTGCCTGAAAAGTATAGTAGCAGATATCTCAGTGGATTAGTGGGGTACATTAATCCAGAAACACGAGCAGAAGGCAGAGGGAGGCACTAGCTTCGCAGCATGTAAACCAGCCAGTGCTAGTAGCACCCTAAACACACAGTTCCCAAGGAAGGACAAACAAACCCAGGACAAGCCCCAGTTTGGTGCGGTGCTGTGTGTGGAGTGATGACAAGATTCCCAGAGCACAATCCGTGCTATAAATGGGAGACACATCAAGATTCAACTTGTGATGATAATGCCAAGGCCAAACCTTGGAACATGGAGCCACAGATGCTTCAGCTCACTTAGTCTGTGGTTATAACAAGGAGAAAAGTCAAGTAATTGTAACCAACCTAGAAATTATATAGATATGGAATTCACAAACAGGATATTAAAACAGTTATTATAACTGTATTTCATGTATTTAAGAAGCTAGAGAAAAGATTAAATGTATTAAGTAGAAACATGGAAGATATTAAAGTCTCAAGTCAAATTTCTAGAGATGAAAATGGCAATGTAGGAAATGAAAAATAGATGAGCAATGGCAGATTTTACATTGTAGAAGGAAATATTAATGAACTTGAAGAGAGAACAATAGAAACTATTCACAATGAAAGCCAGGGAGAAAAAATTGAAAATAAAAGAACAGAGTATCAGTAATATGTGAGAAACTGTATATGGCCTAATCTCCGAACGATTAAGGTCTCTGAGGGGAAGAAACAGGAAACAAAAATATCGGAAGAACTGCTATCTGAAGTATTTCCGATTTTGTGAGAACTATAATCTACAGATCCATGAAGTCCAACAAATTCCAAGTACAACAAACATGAATAAATGAAATCAAGCAATATCTTAATAAAGTTGCCTACAAGTTGTGATGAAGAGAAAAATCTTAAATGCTTACAAAGAGAAAAGACATTATATACAGGAGGAACAAAGTTGAGATCCACAGATAATCTTGTTGGCAATAATGCAAGTGAGAAGACAGTGGAAGAACATCTTTGAAATATTTTTAAAAACCTGTCCTTCCCAGTATTTCAGATGTTCACAAATTTTTTTTAAAAACTTATTACCAGCACACCTGAACCATAAACAATATTAAAAGAAGTCCTTCAAGTAGAAGAAAAATGATACTGGATGGAAATAAAAAGCACTGCGAATAGTAACTACATAGGTGGTATAAAGACCTTGATTCTTATTATTTCTCTTTAAAATGTAATGTATTGTTTAAAGTGAAAAATAATATAGAGATAATATATTCACATAGACATGTGAAATAAAATATATGATGACAAAATGTACAAATGCTACTTAGAGAGAAATGGAAGAAAGATGCTATATTTGTCAAATGGAATGACATCAGCTGAAGGCAAACTGGTAAGTTAAAGATGTATGTGATAGGCCCTAAAGCATCCACTAATATAACATAACAAAGAGTTATAGTAACAAATCAAAAATGTCAATGAAGTGAAATCATAAAAATATTTAATCCGAAAGAAGACAGATAAAGAAGGAAAGGGGAAAAACCCCAAATAGGACAAAGGAAAAAATAAAAAAACAAGATAGTAGATTTCAACCAACTGTACCAAGAATTACATTAAATGTAAGTGATCTAAACACCCCATTTAAAAGTGAGATGTCAGACCCTAGCTGGTGTGGGTCAGTTGGTTAGAGCATTGTCCTAGAAACTGAAAGGTCATGTGTTTGATTCCAGGCCAGAGCACATGCCTGGGCCGCGGGTTTGGTCCTGGTCAGGGCATGTCGAGAGGCAGTCGATTGATGTTTCCCTCTCACGTTGATGTTTCTCTCCCTCCCTGTGTCTGTCCCTTCCCCTCTAGTAAGCATGTCCTCAGGTGAGGATAAAAAATGTCAGATGCCAGAGTAGATGAAAAAGCAAGATCCATCTATATGCTAATTTATAAAAACCCACTTTAAATATCAGGACACAAATAGGTTAAAAGTAAATGCATGGAATTCATTTATACAATGGCAACACCAATACAAAAAAATGCTTAAATGGCTGAATTATTATCAGACAAATTAGACTTTGGTTTTACCATCAGGGATAAAGAAGATCATTTCATAATGATTAAG
Source organism: Anoura caudifer (assembly GCA_004027475.1). Classification (NCBI taxonomy): domain Eukaryota; kingdom Metazoa; phylum Chordata; class Mammalia; order Chiroptera; family Phyllostomidae; genus Anoura; species Anoura caudifer. The sequence goes on from PVKU01003227.1 coordinate 151,722, forward strand.
CGGTAAGCCTGTTAGGAAGACATAAAAATCCTGTACCTTTGTTCACTTCATAAAACAACTTCAAAATACACGAAGAGACAGCTGACAGAACTGCAAGAAGAAAGAAAAATCTACAGCTGTAGTCAGTAAAACAATATTATTTCAATAATTAATAAAGCAAGTAGTAATAAGTCTGTAAGAGTACAGAAGATTAGAATAACAGAGTTAACTAATTGATATTTATAGCTTAATGCACCCAACAACAGAAGACACATTCAAAAGTACACAGCATATTAAACTAATACTATATTCTGATTAAAAAACAAGTCTCAATATAGTTAACAGAATTCATATAAAATATGTTCTCTGATCATAATGGAGTTAAATTAGAAATAATAGTATAAAGCTTTCTGGAAAAACACCACATATTTGGACACGGAGTAACACATTTGTAACCCACAGATCAAAGAACACATCAAAATAGAAATTAACAAGCATTTTGAGTGAATGAAAGTGAATGTAAGATGCAGCTAAAGAAGTTCTCAGAGGGAAATTTATGTAAATGTCTATATAAGAAAAGAAAAAAGATATCAAATCAATGACCTCAGATTCCATTTTAAGGAACTAGAATAAGAAAAGCAAATCAAGCTCAAAATGAAGAGGGGAAAGGGAATAATAAAAGCTGGAAGGGAAATCAATGAAATAGAAATCAGGAAAATAGAGAAACCCACTGAAACCAAAATTTGTTTTTTTAATTAAGAAATAAAAAATACTTAATAAACCTCTAGCCACATGGTCTAGGAAGTAAAGACAAAGGACACAAATTACTAGTATCAGAAAGGAGAAAGGTGATATCACATAGTTGCTAAAGGGACAATCACTGAATATTTTGAACAAGTATATGCCAGTAAATTTGTCAGCGTAGATGAAAAGGACCAAGTCTTTAAATGACACAAGTTAGCAATGTCTGTGTAAAACATTGTAACCTGAGTAGTGCTATATGTCCTACAGAAACTGATTTTTCATTTAAATCTTTCCCACAAGGAAAACTCCTGGTGCAGGTGGTTTTACTTGCTTCATAAAGAGTTCTACCAAACATTTTAGGAAAAAATAATAGCAGTTCTACACAATCTGGTCCAAATAACAGAAGAAGAAATACTGCAAAACCCTTTCTATGAGGCCAGTATTACTTGTGAAGACAAAATCCAAAGACATTGCAAGAAAATAAAATAATCAACCAATATCCTGAATGAACATAAATGCAAAAATTCTTAACAAAGTTTTAGCTAATTCAATACAACAATTATAAAAAAAGATAATATATCATATGACCAGGCAAGCAAAATTGGTTTAATATTTGAAAATTAATCAATGTAAGTCACCATATTGGCAGGCTAAAAAGGAAATAATTGTATGGCTATCCAAACAGATATAGAAAAAGCATTCAACAAAAGTCAACATGAAAGCTCTCAGAAAGCTGCATTCAAGGGAGCTTTGTCTGTGTGACAAAGGGCATCCATGAAACACCTACAGCTAACGTACTTAACGGTGAAAGACTGAATGCTTCCTCCCTGAGGTCAGGGAGAAGGCAAGGTTGTCTGCTCTGACCATTGCTACGCAGAACTTCATAGAAACGTTTGGCCATTGTAGGAAGAAAAAGAAAAGAAAAGGCATTTAGATAGGAATTGAAGCCGTGTAACTGTCTGTATTTTCAAATGACATGATTTTCTGTACAGAAAATGCTATACAATCTGAAAAACAGTTCCAGAACTAATAAATTTAGGAAGTTTGAGAGCTTGAGATCTATACACACCTGTATTAGGTACATTTCTATATTCTAGCAACAAACAATTGGGCATTGAAATTTAAAAACACCATTTACAATAACATCAAAAGTGTGACATATTTAAGGATAAGTCAGACAAAGTATGTTGCAAGCGTGTGCACTGAAAACTATAGAACATTGCAGAGTGAAATTTAAGAAGACCTAAATAAATGCAGGTATATGGCGTGTTCTTTGGAAGACTCAATATGGATGTGAAGTCTGTTCTCCTCAAATTGAGCTATAGATTTAATGCAATCTCAATTAAAACCCTAGTACACTTTCTTTGTAGAAATCATCAAGCTGATCTTAAAATTTAAGTAGAAAGTTGAAGGCCTAAAACAGTCAAAACAATTTTCAAAAGGAGCAACATTGGAAGGCCTATTTTACCTAACAAGACTTACTATAAGGTCACAGTGATTAATATGGTGTGCTCTTGGCACCACAGTAGACAGGAGATTAATGAAACAGAACAGAGCATATATACGGCCAATAGATTTTGACAAAAGTGCAAGGAAATTCAGTGGAGAAAGGATTAGGGATATTTTTTTTTACAATAAATGGTGATGGAACAACTGGAATATTCACATGCAAAAAATAAGCTTTGATTTATACTTCATACCATAGGGAGTAGTTAACTCAAAATAAATCATAGGCTGAAATGTAAAATCTGAAACTGTAAACACTTTAGATGAAAACATAGGAGAAACTACTTACGATCTTATGTTAAACAAAACCTTTTTTATCCACTAAAATATAAATTGATAAATTGGACTTCATTAAAATTAAGAAATTCTAGTCTGAAAGACATTGTCAAGAAAATGACAAGACAGGCTACACACAAGGAAATATTTGCAAATAACATATATCTGCAAAATTCACACGCAACTCAAGAGAACATAGGCAGATAAATTGTTTGGATGGGAAAAGGTGTGCAACATCATTCATCATTAGGGGAATGCAATATAAACCTGCAATGAATTACCACCACATTAGCAGTACAAGGTCTAAGGTTTAAGAGACTGGCCATAACAAATGTGGGGGAGGATGTACAGCAACTGGAATGCTCATCCTTAGTTGGTAGAAATAAAAAATGGTTCAGTTGCTTTGGAAACAGTTGATACTTTTCTAAGATTTTAAACATCTATCTGCCTAATTACCTAGCCATTCACCTCCTGGAAATTTGCATAAGAGAAATAAAAGCATGTATCCTTATGATGACTTGAACACACATATTCACAGCAGCTTTATTTATAAAGCCAAAAGTAAAAACTGAAAACAACCCCCCAAAATGTCCATCCACAGGTGAATAAGCTGTAAATAAATGATATCTATAATTTAGTATATCTATACTGTAACATATTGCTCAGCAATAAAAAAGAATAAATTCTTGATATGTGCAACAATTATGGATGAATCTCAAAGTAATTACTCATGTATTTAGGGAAAGCAGCAAACCCAAAAAGAGTATATATTGTTTATTCCATTTATATAAAACTTTAGAAAATGCTAACTAATCTAGAAAGGTGATCAGTACTTGCCTGGAGGTAAAATGGTGGGGAGGGGTAAAAGGGAGGGACTGCACAAGGGCACAAGGAAACTGTGGGGTGATTTCTGGGGGGGTGATGAATGTGGATATGTTCATTATCATGATTGCTATGATGCTTTAGCAGGTATATACATATTTCAAAGCTTATCAAATTTTGCATTTTAAATCTATGCCTGTCGATATACAGTATCTGATAATCATATGTCAGTTATTTCTCAATAGTTGTTTTTAAAAAGAACAAAAAAACCAAACTAAGAAAATAAAACAAAAAAGTCAAATGGATGGGTGAGGAGTGACTGAGTGGTTACCTGAGAGGCAATGGTGAGGGAAGACCACCCAGTGGGAGAGTTGATCTGTGGGGTAGTTCAACAGGGCAGGTGTTGGGAAAGGTTTTGTGTAGCACTTGATGAACATGCTCTCCACGCCCAGGGCTCTCCCTGGGCTGACTGGACACTACAACTAGTGTTGATGTGGTCTTAGCCCACTGACCCGCACGCCCTCCTCTGGCCTGGGTTCCCACAGAATTGGGTGGAGCTGAAGCCTCGTACTTGCTGTCAGTGTAGAGAACAGAGCATGGGCAAGGAAAGAGATAATTTAGAAAATTTAAAATGTAGATTTACTTGAAAATCTCTATTTACAGGAAAGGATGTGATTTACTTTAGAAAGTGGGGGCAAGGGGCAGGAGAAAGGGAGGATCCCTGTGCTAATGAGGATCATTTGCCTCTGTATGAGCACAACTTGCCTTCTTCTGAGAAACAGAATCTGTAAAACAGGCAAAATAGCAGAAAATTTGGAATACTAGAGGTTCTCATTAACTGTGAAGTTACATTTTGTTGTTTAAAAAGCAATGAAGACCAAGACTTACTCACTTCTGTTCCAGAGTTTCTGAAGTGCCTGTGTGACTTTTTAACATAATCATTTTCAGTACAAATAATAATAAATGTCCTCATGTGACAGCAAGCTCTGGAGAGAATTTTTTTTCTCTCCTCCTCTAGTAGTACAATGTGATTTTAACGAATGCTATGAATCCAGACATAGCCTTTTATATGCTAAAAATAATAGAACTAGCACTTAAAGTAGCAACCTGACAACTCACAAAGAATATCGTAAACATATCATGCCTCATTAGTTCAGCTGTGTCTCATTTAATGCTACTCATCTTATTCTCATTCAATACAGCAAGTGTGTGCATGTACTTGTCTTTTTAGTATTTTTTCTGTGATATGCATCTGTCCACGAGTGGATGAAAAGCAGAACAACGTCCTTACCAAGTAATCTGAAAATCATAACAATTCGAAAAATCATCAACTTTAATACCTTTTCTCCCAGATATTTTTTTGGTCATCTTATAGACAAACCAAAGAACTAAATTTCTCCTTTAGGCCATCATTAAATCTCAATTTTGCTTGATTTTTAACGAATGTAAGATCTGGCTGTTAGTGTTAGATGCATAAACGAATTAAAGTAACGTGCACATCCATCCACACACTGAGGTTAAATTAGACTAAATATCATGAATGCATAGGTGTGGTTGGGCCTGCATGTTGTTATGTCTTTCGAATTAGTTGTAAGCCTATGGATACAGGGAGATTTCTCACCAAAAAATACAGATTTCTGTTTTTTTCTTGAAAAAATCAGAAGAATGGGCTGCATTGGACTTTCATCCTCTCATGATACTGATAAGTCAGGGCCGGGTTTCCCTGCAGACAGAAGGCATGCCCTCCAGTTAGCTGTGTTCCCCACCGTTCCCCACCTCCACCCTCACACCAGCTCTAGCCTGCCTTATTCATTTCCATTACCTGTCTAGTAACCTTCACTGTTTTTCTTATTTCTGTGTTGATCTTTCAGTATGTTTCGTGTGTCTGTTTCCCCCCCCCCCACTTAGGTCTTGCTGGAAATAGAATGGTAATTGGCCAACATGAATTTAGACTAGATGAAACACTGCTTTTAAGACACCATTGAACACAATGAGCAAGTGAGTCTGCACCATGCTAGGTGCAGAGATAGGAAGAGAGACAAATAGCACATCACCAGGAGTTGGAGAGACTGAAAATCATCTACTTGGTCAATCATCTTTTAAACAGTGTTATCTTTTTTACCCAAATTTGACTTCTAAGAATTAACATTGTTCTCTCCCATCTCCACCCCAGTCAATCACCAAACCAGGTCTTCTTTTATAATATTTTATGTATGTAGCTCTTTCTTCCTTACCTACTCTCATCATTCTATTTCAGTGTTTCCAAAAGTCTGGTCCATGGTCTACACACATCCAAATTCCCCAGAGTTCTTATAATCACAATCATGTGCTATACTTACTACTGTGGATTTCTGGGGGTCCAGACCTTCTGAATCAAAATCTGAGCTAGCCCAAGAGTTCTTCACATTTTCTCACATACACTGGATGTGTGTGAAAGGGTAGTTGTGCACCGAAACAGTTCTGGACGGCTGCCTTTCCCTGTGTTCTGCTGAGATCAGAGAGCCCCTTGCTTTGGAATGGAGCATTCCCCGGCACTCTTATTATCAGCCATTGATGTTTCTGTCAAAACTCAGAGGCAGTAGGAAAAGTCTTGTTTAACATCCCATTGCACTTAATTTAATTCATTTGTCTTACTTTTGTAAGATTTCTAAATATTAACAAATACCTGATTAGTTAATTTAGGCATGATTAACTTCATCACATTTTAGTTTTTTTTTCTTAGACTTAGCTCAGAAAATTTGATGTCTCTTAATGGAATTTTCTGGTCATTTCAGAAACGGATGCCTGAGGTTGCCAATTTTCCATGGTATCTTTTTCCATCCCATTTTCTTAACCCTTCTACTCAATTAAACCCCTTTCTGTCTCGGCGAGGATCTTTTCTGGGGATAGAAATTTGTATAATATTCTTAGCAATTCTATTTATTCTCTAAAATTTTTCATCACTGTTGTTGTCATTGGTAACACACTCATACACATCTCCCCTCCCCCACGCACAGACTCCACAGCACTTTGGGTACCGAAGGAATTGGTTCTCTTAGGGAAGGTTGTAGCTATTGAGGTAGCAGCGATGATGGCAGAATAGTAGAATCCTTGGTAGAGTGTGGGCAGTCCTCCTGCTAGGCGACATGGAAAATGATGCTTTTATTTGAAACCTACGAAACATTTCAGTGTGAAGAAAAGGTGTCAATCTCTAAATTACATTTTCATTACAGACATAAAGAAGATGATTCTCAGAAGTGGGTGTTTGGAACTGACAGCTGTATTTATTCTAAGGTAAGGACTTTATAAGCCACAGCTTTTATTCCTAAGTTTTTCTGTTCCCAGTTTTGTATAAAATGCACTGTCTATTGTTGAGAGCAAGATATGCTTTTCTGTGCACAAATGATTTAACTCTGTTCTCAGAAGTTTAGAATTTAATTCAGTTTAACCCAATACTTTCCTCTGAGGTTTCGTTTGACTTTAAAACACTAGTTTTCCAAAGCTAAAAATAATTTTCCACAATTTATTGCTAGGAAACAACCCAGCATTTCAGGCCATTAGTTTTCTTTCTTTTTTTAATCTCAATATTTAATTTATTATTTTTCTTGAGATATAATTGACATATACCATCGTATAAGTTAAAAGTATACAATGTATTGATTTGTTAGACGTATATCTTGCAATATGATTATCAGCATGGCATTAGCTAACACCTCTATCTTGTCACATAATTATTTCTTTTTGTGTACAATTAAGACAAAGATGTCTTAACAGCTTTGAAGTTTATAATATATTGTTGTTGACTATAATAAGTATGTTGTGCATCAGATTTCTAGAACTTATTTCTACCTACTAGTTGTAAGTTTGTACCCCAGTTCCCCCACCCCCCTGGTCAGCACCAGACTTCTCTGTTTCTAGGAGTTTGGCTTCCTTAGATTCCACATATATGTGAGATTATGCAGTACTTGTGTCTCTGTCCAACTTGTCTCACCTTGCATAATGCCCTCTAGATCCATCCATGGTGTCAAAAATGGCAGGCCTTCTTTCTCATAACTCAATAATGTTCCAGTGTGTGTGTGCATGTATAAATATGAATAAAACACATACCGCATCCTGTTTACCCATTCGCCCGTTGACGGTCACTTAGACACCTAGGTGGTTTCCATATCTTGGCTACTGTGAGCAATGCTGCGATGAGCATGGGGCTACAGATACTGTTTCCATATCTGTGTCAGTTTTCTTACTCATTACAGTGAATGAGATTGCAGAAAATTGGCACTTTGGAGAACTGGCAATATCTACTAAAGTTGAGCATGTCTGTGTAGTCCAGCAAACCCCCTCCTAGTTTACTGCTAAACTGAAGTACTTACATTTACTAAAACGTTTATAGCAAGTACTTATTGAGGTAACCTCAGTGGGGGCTAACACTTACGGTAATCAGCAGTGGAATGGACATATATATTGTGGTATATATATTCCATGGAATATAGCAGAATGGAAAACTTCTGTAAAGGACCAGATACTAAATATTTGGGGCTTTGTGAGCCACATAATCTCTGTCCCAATATCTCAACCCAGCCTTTGTAGTGTAATAACAGCCATAGACAATGTGTAAATGAATGGTATGCCTGGGTTTCAATAAAACTTTCTTTTCACAAATAGGTGGTTGGTCCGACTTGGCTCATGAGCCATAATTGTCTGACCCTGGGGGTTGATAGTAATGGCAATGAACAAACTATAATTACCATAACATTGAATCTCATCAATATAACGGGGAACAAAAAAAAACCAGATGTAGGAGAATACACACTATATGATTGCAGTAATTTAAACTTTAATGCTAGGCAAAACAACAAACTATCATGTTAGAAGTCAGGAGAGATGCTGCAGCTGAAGGAGGTTGGTGACTGACAGGGGCCGGAGGAGGAACGAGTCAGGTGTGTTGTGAGGTCCCTTTTTAGACTTGGGAGGTTAAACAGGTGTTCACTGTGTGGAAAATGGATGGAATTGTATGCTTATAGTTTATATACTCTTCTGTACGCATAGTATATTTATATAGAAGTTTGCTTTTAAAAAATGAGGAATTGGCCTGGAGCTCTCAAGATTTCCTTCCTGTTCTCTGGTTCCCAATCTAAATGGAATGCAGATCAACCATTAATTATCAACCATTGGTACTTAAGAAAAGCAAATATTAGATTAATCACATTAGATAACTGTTAGTGGTTGCCTCAGAGTCCTACCACCATGATATCTGAAATGCTAGGTTATGTAGATGAATGAGACTGGAGTACATGGTGTGTTGATCTTTCAGGGCTCCAGCAACAAGTACCACAGACTGGGCGGGTGCCTCAAAACCACAAAAATTTATTCTCTCACACAGTCCTGGAGGCTGAAGTCTGAGATCAAGGTGTTAGCAGGGCACCGCTGCATCCGAACCCTTTCAGAGAGTGTTCTTCCTGGTCTCCCCCGTCTTTTCGTAGCCCGGACGTTCCTTGACGTGTGGCCGCATAACTCCAGTCTTCATTGCCATCGTCACATGGCCACCTGCCTCTGTTTCCGAGTCTTCATGTGGCATTCTCTGTGTGCGTGTCTGTCCAAATCTTTCCTCTTGTCAATACACTAGTTATATTGGATCAGGGCCCACCTAAGGACCTAATATTAATTTGATTACATTTACAGAGACTTTATTTCCAAATAATGTCACCTTCACAGGTACCCGGGTTGGGGGGGGTACATGATTCAACCTATAACACATAGCATGCCAGTTATCAATATAGTCCCCCTCAGTTCCAGATGTGCTATTTATCGCCTGGCACCTGCCTTGGACAGCTTCACAACCGGGTACTGCCAGTACGGCACCTTCTTGTGAATGGTTTCATTGAGCATAGTTCTCTTGGGTAGCTTCTTAGTGGAGTATTACCAATTAGGTCCCTCCCTGCAGACAGCTGGCTGCCTTTGGTGCTCTGAAGGCAGATTGACTGTGAGTCCTGCTAGTGCACTGCCTGAGGGACTTCTCTGGCATCCTGTCGGCCGCAGCTGTGCTATCTTCCTGTGGTCGGGATCTCAGTCTTGGGACAGGCTTTCTCTTTAGCCATTCTCTCAGGCCTAAAAGTACTGGCTGCACCCTCTACCTGCTGTTCACATATTCTTTAATGTTCTCTTTGACTCTTACTAGCCAAAGCTGCCACTTGAATTCTCTGTTACTATTTGTATTAAATTTGTCCTGCTCAAATTACTATGTGGTTTCTATCTCCTTATTAGACCTTGACTGGTATGGTAGAATTATTGGGCTGGCCAAAATGTTCGTTCGGTATTTGTCTGTAAGATGGCTCTAGTAACGCTTAGTTGTCTTTAACTTCATTCGAAACCATTTTGTTAGACAGCGTTATGACAGTTGTCATATAAGTGTGTGTTTAAAAAAACTTATCAAAACTGGTTAATTTTTGTGCAGTCATTTTAGTATTGAAGATGGAAGAAAATATGTAGCATTTTCAGCATAGTATGCTTTATTATTTTAAGAAAGGTTAAAAATGCAACTGAAACACACACAAAAAAAAAACCAAAAAGATTTGTGCAGTGTGTAGAGAAGGTGCCATGACTGATCAAATGTGTCAAAAGTGGATTGTGAAGTTTCGTGCTGGAGATTTCTTGCTGGATGATGATGCTCTGCGGTTGGGTGGACCAGTTGAAGTTGATAGCGATCAAATCAAGACATTAATTGAGAACAATCAATGTTATACCATGTGGGAGATAGCCAACATACTCAAAATATCCAAATCAATAAAGTTATTGGTAAAAATGAAAAATGTCTTTTATTTTGCGGAAAAATCCACACGGACTTTTCGGCCAACCTAGCACGTAGTTCAGTTGTTATTCTATGACAACCTGCAGCATTGGAGAAATGTAGAGAGTTTGATGCAGCTTAAAATTTTAAATTAACATAATAGCATTTCCCTCAGTAATTATTTGTTGGCACACTAGCTAAAATCCCAACCCTCTTCATTAACTCAACAAGGACTATGTACTTTTAGCTCTGTTCTAAACCAGGGTATTTGACATAAGCCATCAAATGTCAAAGCATTTTTAAAATTTCATTTTTCTAAATTTATTCTGAGATTCATCCCAGCTTTCCCTTTATCCTATTTCTGACTTCACTACCTTCCTGAACCAGAATGAGGCTCTAGGTTGGTAGAAAGAGAATCACAGAAAGACCAAAGCTTTTATTTCTTGGTAAAAATAAAAAGTAGAATTTTGAGCCTGTACCAAAATATCCCTCCCGTTCTTTCGCCTGCGCCTGTACATGAAGACTTCATTCTCAGGCATCCCTGAACAGAGCTGACTCCTATTACCCAAGAACATAAGTCTGACCTGTGTAAGTATCAACCTTCCCACCAACAGACATAGAAGGGCAGGACCGGGATTTTAGTGTATTTTCTTCCCTTTCTCTCTCAAAATTAAGGTACCTAAACATCCACTTCTACTCTGCTGGCTTTTTTACCTTTCCTTGTAATTTCTAATTTTTGAATTATTCCTAATAGTGGTATCGATAGCTAGTAAATAATCCTTATTTTGTGTTTCAAACATATTATTTTAAAGAGAATTTTGATTCTAAAAATTTTAATGTTACATTCCCAAACATGGTCACTGATTTTTTTATTACAGTTATTCTAGATTCACAGAGCAAAACTATTTTTTAATGAGGCATTTCATTCTTACAGAGGTTTCAAAATTTTAATTAGATCTAAATTTAGTCATATCCAAAACTATATCCATTTAGTTAAGGCTAAAATGGAGGATAATTTGATAATTATTTGCAGCTGGATCATAGATGGAGCTCATTCCACTCATTTTTTAAAAAGACAGAATTACTGCTTCAGGATATTAATGACTAATCCCAGCTTTACCATTTATTAGCTGTGTGGCCTTAGGCAGGTCATTTAACCTTTCTGGGCTTCACATTCTTTGTCTGCAAAGTAGAGATATTCACACCAGCATTTTGAGTATTTGGCACAGATTCTGGCCTATCAATAGATTCTGGCATATTGATTCTAGCTAATTCATAATTTGTAGCTATTAATGATGATAATAATGAACAAATTTAAATACAGTATTGCATTTTGTTATTGTTTTTACGTGGATAAGGTTTTTTGTTTGTATTTAATGTTAACCATCCCTCTATTAATTTGCAAAAAGATAGATTACTTCCTTTATACAAACCACCAGTTTCAGCTAAATTAAATATTTAAATTTAAATATTGAACCCATAAAATATTTAGGAAATAAAGCATGGGTTAAAGCATCTAACCCACAGTAGCAGTGAGTAGATATCTTTATGAGTTTGCAAACAAAGATAAAATCCATACAGAGAAAGACTAATGGCTTCGAGCATATAAAAAATTTTAAAGCGTCCAAATCTAAAATAGCCTAATAAAAATAAGTAGGGAACTATGGCAAATAGGGGACAGCTTTGAAATATAAATGTCAGAGAATGGAATAATGCTTAACATATAATAACACTCATATAATAGTAGAAAAGGCTCAACACTTCAATAGAAAAATAGGCAAAGGACATAAAAAGGAAATACATGACAGAAGGAAAATTAAAAGTCCTGGCTGGTGTGGCTCAGTGGGTTGAGTGCTGGCCTGCAAACAAACAGAAAAATTAAAATAGGCAAGCCAAAATTAAAAAGTTCAGCCTAGGTGGGAGACAGTATTCAATAAATGATGTTGGGAAAGTTGGACATATCCATGCAAAAAGATGAAACTAGACCACTTTCTTCTACCATATCGAAGAATAAACTCAAAATGGATTGAAGACTTACATGTAAGATTTGAAACCATAAAACTCTTAAAAGAAAGCATAGGCAGTAAAATCTTTGACATTTCTCTTAGCTTGTATTTTTGGACATATCTTTTCAGGAAAGGGAAACAAAAGGAGAAAAATAAACAAATGGAACTATATTAAACTAAAAAGGTTTTGCACAGCAAAGGAAACCACCAACAAAACAGGAAGACATCCCACTGAATGGGAGGAGATAATTGCCAGTGGCATATCTGATAAGGGGTTAATAGCCAAAATTTATAAAGAACTCATACATCTCAACACTGAAATAAAAAAATTAAAAAGTGGGCAAAGAATCTGAATATACAATTCTTCAAAGAGGAAGATGACCAATAGACAGATGAAAAAATGGTCAATGTCACAAATCATCAGAGAAATACAAATTAAAACCACAGTGAGATATCACCTCACACCTGTCAAAATGGCTGGCATCAACAAATCAACAAACAAGGGTGGGCAAGAAAAGGGGACCCTCGTGCACTGTTGGTGAGACTGCAGATTGGTGCAGCCACTGTGGAAAACAGTATGGAGATTCCTCAAAATATTAAAAATGGAACACCATTATGACTCAGTGATTCCATGTCTGGGTATATATCCAAAGAAACCCAAAACACTAACTCCAAAAAATATATGCACCCCTATGTTCATGGCAGCATTATTTACAATAGCCAGGATATGGAAGCAGCCCAAGTGCCCATCAATAGACTAGTGGATAAAAAAGTGCTGTTACAAGTGTACAATGGAATATAACTTGGCTATAAAAAAGAATGAAATCTTACTTACCATTATGACAATATGGGTGGACCTTGAGTGTATTATGCTACGTGAAGTAAGTCAGAGAAAAAAATACCATATGATTTTACTTTTATGTGGAATCTATAAAACAAAATAAGCAAACAAACAAAACAGAAACAAACTCTTAGATACAAAGAACAGACTGAAAGTTGCCAGATGGGAGGAGGTTTGAGGGGCAGGTGAGAAAGGTGAAGGCATTGGGAAGTATAAATTAGTAGTTATAAAATAGTTGTGGAGATGTAAAGTACAGCAGAGGGAAGATGGTCAGTGATATTGTAATAACTATGTGTGGAGCCAGGTGTGGACTGGAGAGATCGGAGGGGTCACTTTGTTGAGTCTATGATTATCTAAGCGCCCTGCTGTGCACCTGATACTACTACAAAATAATATTGAATGTAAACTATCGTGGAAAGAGCTTAACAGTTCTGCCTCAGTAGAATCTCAACAAATATAAAACAAAACAATGAGATAGCATTTTTCTCCTTATTAATTATAGGAGATATAAAATTCGTATCCGAAGTTGATGAAGATTGTGAGAAAACATACTTATTTCCTTTTCTCTACTTGTGCTTTATTTATTACTGTGTTACATATTACCCCCAAGCACAGTAATTTACAACAACAAATATCTGTCATCTCACAGTTTCTGTGGCCTGGGAACATGGGAGTGGGTGGCTGGGAGCTCTAGCTGAAAGTCTCTCCTGGGGCAGCAGTCAAGGTGCCGATGGGGGGGCTGCCACCATCTGAGGCTCGACGGAGCTGGGAGGTCTGCTGCTCCTGCACACACTTACTGGCTTTGTCTACATAATTCACCCATGTGAAGTGCACCATTTAGTATTTTTCAGCATATTCACAGGGTTGCACTTTCGTCACATCATCTGAGTTTAGAACATTTTTGTTCTCCCTAAAAGACCTTATGCTGCGCACTTATTTCCTCCATTCTTTCTACCCCCACTGCAGCCCTATTCATCTCTGTAGATTTACCTATGCTGGATATTTAATATAAATGGAATCATATAATTCGTGGCCTTTTATAACTGATTTCTTCCACGTAGCATAATGTTGCCCAAGCTCATTCACATTGTAGCATGCACGAATAATTTATTTTTATTGCCAAATAATATTCCATTGCATAGAAATATCACATTTTATTTATCTATATATCAGTAAATGGGCATTTCGTTTGCTTCCACTATTTTAGCTATTGTGAATAATGCCACTATGAATACTGGTATAGAAGAAGTTTGTTTGTGGATGTATGTTTTCATTTCTCATTGGTATATAACTTGGAGTGGAATTCCTGGGTCATATGATAACTCCATGTTTAACATTTTAAGGACTGGCCAAACTGTTTTTCAAGGCAATTCACCATTTTATATTCTTACCATCAACACACGAGGGCTCCAGTTTCCTCACAACCTTATCAACTCTTGTTATTCTTTGTCTTTTGATTATAGCTATCCTAGTAAGTGAAATGGCATCTCACTGAGATTTTGATTTGTAATATTTTGCTAATGACTAATGACATTGAACATCTTTTCAAGTGTTTATTGGCCATTTGTATGCCTCCTTTGGAGAAATATTTTCTAAGATCCTTTGCTTATTTTTAAATTAAGTTATTCATCTTTTTATATTGAGTTGTAAGAGTTCTTTATATAGCTCAGATATCTATCCCTCAATCAGACATATGATTTGCAAATATCTTCTCCCGTTCTCTAGACTGTCTTTTTATTTTCCTGGTGGCATTGTTTGTGGCACAAAAGTCTTAAATTTTGATATAGTGTAATTTATCTTTTTTCCCATTTCCACTTCTAGTGGGGTTCCTTACATTTTTAAAAATAGGCTTCATTTTTTAGAGTAGTCTTAAGTTTAACAGCAAAACTGAGCAGAAAGTACTGAGTTCTCATATAACCCACATTCCCACACACACACAACCTACCCTACTCTGAACATCCCGCACGTTAGTGGTTCATCTGTTACAGATGATGAACCCATACTGACACATCTTTACCCAAAGTCCATACTTTACAGTAGTGTTTACTCTTGATGTTGTACCTTCTATGGATTTGGATAAATGTATAATGACATGTATCTATCATTATAGTGTCATACAGAAGAGTTTCACTGCCCTAAAAGTCCTCTGTGCTCCACCTATTCATCCCTCCTAACTCCTGGCAACCCACTGATCTTTTCTACTGTGTCCACAGTTTTGCCTTTTTCCAAAATGTCATATCATTGGAATCATACAACATCGAGCCTTTTCAGGTTGGCTTTTTTCATACAGTAACATGCATTTAGGTTTTGTAATCCCTTGCAACTTTAACATGAACATTTAGTTATACATTTTCTAACAAAGTTTAGTTACTCAATATCTCTGTTTTCCTAGACATTGTAAGTATCTTAGTGCCCTTTAATTAGTCACTGGATACTTCCTCCTATTTTTTGTTAGAACTTTAGTTCTACACCTCAGTAAAGAAGTTTATTTCATACTTGAGGCTGCATATCTAGACTTAGGTCCTAGTAAACAAGTGGATGATACTAAGCAAGTTGCTTAACTTCCCTGGGTCTGGTTTTTAATTTTTGTCTTTAAAATGGGCACAATAATAATACTTATTTCAAAAGGCTGTTGCAAAGATTAAAATGTAAATATATTATCATGTGGGAAATTACTTTGATGCAATGGTAGATCTCCAAATATGCTCCTAGATAGGCTACCTCAGAGCTCATGGAGCAAAAGGGTGCATAAACCAAATTTAAAAGCTCAAATCAAATGTATTAAATAGATTTAAAACACAGAGAAAAGTGTGGGAGAGAGAGATTGGCTAGGTTAACATTCTTAGGTTAACAAAGGTGCAAGTGGACCAAAGGGCATGTTACCCAGTCTCTGCAGCACTCACGTGTCATCTGTCCACAGTGCGCCTCTGTTCCCTGCCAATGAGCTGGTCACGAGGACCAGAGCTGAAGTCAGAGCAAGGGGGCCTAACAGAGAGAAGTGCCTGAGGCCGTGGCACACACTTGCTCTGTGAGAGGGCTGCTTGGCAAATGCAGTTGGCCAGTAATACACTGGCTCCCCACTTAGCCTGATGGCCAGCTATGGATTTCACCCAGCGGAGGATCCAAAATGAGAGTCAGCAATGGGTGGCCACTTAAAGATCTCAAGTTTTCTGTATGTGCCATCCATGTGCTTCATTTATGTTTAGTGTCTCATAAATGCTTGTTGCTTTGTTCTTTAGTAAATTATAACAATTAAGTGTCTATTTATCCTTCTGCCCCTTTCTGTGTTCATATACATACTCTCTACGTACTTTCTGTCTGTCACTCCTCAGTTACTGATTTATTTATCTGTGCTTAATGAAGCTAATGAATTTCGTTCATCCTAATGGTTCTCTTGTCTTTTGGAAAAGAATTGAATATTCTCAAACAATAGAGAAACTGCATATTACATATGTGCAGTGTCTTTACACTAGTACCCTTCATGTAGAAATAAGTCGATAAATGCTATTATTAATATGTAACGTGGCTTTAATAGTTTTATCTAAGAGCAAAGATTAGCAATCAAGTTCAACTTGATCAAATCAAACAACTAATTAGAGTCACAATGTTAAAGTTACTTGGCTTGATTTTGGTCTGAAATTGATAATGAAGTACAAAGTTTAGTAGCCACTCCCTTTTACTATTAATCTAGTTTATCCTCCCATCATTCTAGCTGTATAGATTTTTGGTTTTTGCTTACAAGGCTAGCACCACATTTCCCCCCCTTTCCTACAGGCTTATCCTCAGTTTGCTCTGACCTACCTGGAGGAGCTAACAGCACAAATGGATGTGACCCAGACAGAGCATCACATTCACCATGGTGCCTGGACCACAGCTCATCAGGAACACGGCAGCAATTTAGCAGAAGAGGTCAGTACAGTGAGCCAGAGGCAAGGCAGAAATAGACCTCTGACAATGGATTCCCCAAAGAGAAAGCAATTCAGGTTGTTTTCAGGAGGCAAGCAAGAGTCCACATCTTAGTGTTGCTGATGGTTTAAAATCATACACATAATGTAACTATTGAGATGCACGTTAACATTTGTAGAAACATCTGTGTATTTACATAAACATTTTATTAAATAGATGGTGACACACTAACTTTTCTTATGGCTGCCTTCTTTTGTTCTGGCCACATACAAATCATTTATCTGCAGGATGAAGAAGACTGACGAAGAATCATCACTTGTGATTCCACAAATGGTGTAATGTTACAATTTTGGCATCTATAGTTTAGATGTTTCCACTCAGTGAAAACTGGCTATGTTATTTCTATATTTTATTTATCAGGTTGTGCAAAACATTGCCAGCGTCCCTGGTCTAAAGCATCTGCCAGAGCCTTCAGACACCGATTTAATGCTAGAACATTCTCTTGGGGAGACAGGGCAGCTGACAGTGGCATTGGTGAAGCGGCTGGAAGAGAAACATCCCAAGGCAGCTGCTCAGAGGTAGGGCGCTGACAGCATGCATGCAGCTTTATTGCTCAATGACATTCCACGTGTTCCTTCAGTTTCATGTAAGATTGATTTCTTGACGATTATTGAAATATCTCAAAAGCCCCTTGGCTTTCAAGCACAGTAGTTTTCGGGTCACATTTGATCAAGCGAGGTGACATTTATGTGTATTTCATTAAAGATCAATGTGCAGTATTGTTTAGAAGCATACTTAGGAAGGGTTGCTTTCCTGGGAATGCGCTAAAATACTCTGAAATAATATAATCAGGACAAGACAGTCCTAAGCATATAAACAATTGTGAAAATACCGAGAGGTCTGTAAGAAGGCCATACTCATAAATCCTTTTAATGTTATGTGCAGAGAATATTATAGTTAGACCTTAGGATGAGTGCACAACAGATGGTCTTCAGTAGTGACAGTTTAAGTGATTGACATGATTTCTGTTACCGGATAAAATTAACGTCAGTGATTTTGCTCACCAGTTGAAAATTATCCTTAGTTAGAAAATGGAAACTGTTTCTCTGATCCTCTTAATTTGATTAGAAAACTAAAGTTTATTATTATTCTGCTGGGGTTTGATGTTATAAATTGCAAAATGACTTTATGAACTGCAACCTTAATATATAATTGTTTGAAATTGACTATATTGAAGTACTCTTAAAGGAGTAATACAATTCTTACCATACTCATTAAAGTTTAAGAGAATTCCTAAGTTGAAATATTTTAACTGTCACTAGAAATGTCAATTACATGAAAAAACAAAAAATGACAACTTTTATTTAAAAAATTAATTTCATCTAGGTTCATTGAGATGTAGTTGACATGTAACATTGTGTAAGTTTGTGGCAAACTGACTCTTTATTTCAATTAAAAACTATATTATATTCTGAATGTACATATTCCTGCCTCAGAATTTGATGGGAAAGGGACATTTTTTTTTCCTGATAACAAAAGTGACTCTTCAATGTATTGTCTCTTTAATTTGTTATTTAAACCTCAGATCCTTTGATTTTATTGTTTTTAGTAAGACAGAACATAGGTAAACAAAGTAACAAACTTAGTTCCTTACTGTATCATGGTATGGGAGTCCCTGGAACAGTGTGAAAACTTAAGTTCCAGGTCTTCTTTCCCAGCTACTTGCTTTCTGTGGGTCTCAGCTCTCTGACGCTCTCCCACAGCACCACCAGGCTACAGCTAAATGGCCAGGATGCTCCATCCAGGGCACTAGAGAGACACCTCTTGGGAGCAGGGTTTGAAGTCCTCATGTAAAACAGGAGGAACTCAGGAGATACTGGGACACGAGGGAACTCAAACACTCTTCTGAGGCCACTGTTGACCTATCTTCCCAGACTCATTCAACAGCCACGACTTTTTGACAGAATGCTGGGGCTTGTCATTATCCTGCCTTCAACTCAGGAGGCGCAGGTTTCTTCTGCTTTCAGTTTTTTGAAATCTATACAGTATCTTTGTATTTGTTTTTTGTTGGCCCTGGCTTGCCAGTGTGTGGGACCCCAGTGACAACCCACATACTTTTCTGTGACTCCTTCCTTCCCCAGCCTGGAAATACTTTCTCTGAGGGTTGAGGGCATTGAGTAGTTCCGGGATTTGTCTCCTGTGTTTTCTTGTACCTCCCCATGGCAATATAATCTGATGCTGGAACATCCCTAGAAATGCTTACACTATTAGAAAATGTGAGCCCACCCCAACCCCAAGCAAAGCAGGTAATGTTAGCTAACATTCCACAGTACCTGTTTGAATTGTTAGAATTAAACATGATGTCTTTAAATTCTTGGAAAAGTAGTAAGCACTCAGAACAGTTGCAAAAATGTTCTGAAAACAGGTAGAGGCACAAAAGAGTTTTTCATGGGGGGTGTATTTAGATTTGTGATTTTTAGTCAATGCCAATCAACCAGAAAACATATTTGGGATTTTGTAGGAAACTTCCCAGGGCCCAAGGCATTGCCCAGGGTTGGAGTCTCAGGCTGCAGCAACTCTTCTGGCTATAAAGCCTCAGGGATGTATCTGCATTCTCTTCTCTGCCCCTGCAATTTAAAACAATAGGTGTAATTTCAGTATCTCTCCCTCTTTTTCTATTCCTTAACAAAGTTATTTTGAGTACAGAGTAAGTACTTAAAGCAATTTCTTTCTTCCCATTTTAGAAGGAACTGTTGGACAAAATTAGAACCTGGGACTGACTTTGGCATATTGATTGCTCAGAACCTTAGGTTGTCTTGTTAGGTCTGCAGGCTTTCCAAATACAAGGAGATGAGTGCATTATATTATTGTAGCCTCAAGGGAGGGCTTTACATCTTCTTGCTTTTATCAATGACAGTTTTACAACATATAAGAATGAATTCACTGCCAAAAATAAGGGAATAATGTGAAATTATCAGAATTGTGGAAATTTGAAAAATAAATAGAATTTTAGAACATCAGGGAAATATTAAGCAAATAATGTATATAAAGACATATAGGTGAAGAGAATTTTTAAAGTGGAGATATAAATGTATGCACTTCCTTAGAAATAGCCAATAGATGAAGGAACCACAAGAGCCCAATTTGGGGAGACAGAGAGATCAGTAGTTAGGGGCAGGTAATACGTGGAAATGAAGGATAACGTTCAGTTATTAATTACCATATACTGACTTGGCTTGAGGGCTATTGAGGCCCAGAGGTATTCAGTTAGTTGGCTAAGGCCTTCCAGCTAGTGACTTGAGGCAGGCCTCTCTGAGCCCACAGTCTTGCTCTCAGCCACCATATTGTTCTCCCTGACCATGTATGTTCCTGCCCTAGCGGCTATCCAGATCTTCAGGCTTTCAAATGGGGCCCATGATTTTTGACTGGATGTCTTGGAAAGGAGCCTTTAAGTAAGGCAGAACAGTTTAGAAAGGGACCAAAAAAAGGTATGTCAATGTATTCAGCTTTCAGCAAAGACAATAAGAAGTAGAAGACATTCAGGGAGACTGGGAATGCCTGATTTCTTGTTGAATCCAATAGTCTAGATTTACTGATTTACAGAGGCTTGCACTTGAAGGATTTAGAGATAATTTTTACCTTTTTTGCAATTCTTTTTTTAAAAGTTGAATTTATTTGGGTGGCATTGGTTCACAGAACCATACAGGTTTCGAGTGTACAACTCAACAAAACACCATCTGCGCACTGCATTGTGCACCCACCACCTTAAGCAAAGTCTCTTTCCGTCTTGAATTATGCCCCCTCTGCCCATCTCCACCTCCCTTCCTCCCCGCTTTCCCTCTGGCTATACCATACCGTTTTCTGTGTCTGTGTGTTATATAACTTGTCATGATTAACCAACGTATTTCACACCTTGAATGGTGGTTCAAGCCAACTTTGCCTATACTAAATTTTGCAAAAGGCAACTAGTAGTTGCCATTTGTTGAATGCTTACATTATGTACCAGTTGCTATGCTAAACAGTTATTTATAACAACATGATAGATTAATTTACTTATTCTTATAATAATATAATGGTAGAGGTACTCTTATAATCCATGAAGATGCAGCAACTGAGGTTCAGATGTGCCTATTTATACAGCTGGTTAATGGGGAAGAGGGGATTTGAACCTATATCCATTTAGATCTATAACCCATACTCTTTCTTTAGGAGAGATTGTAATTATTCAATTTTATTTTATTTCATATTATTTTTCCCCTCATGTCCGTGAGTCTTTTTCTCTTTTTGTCCACCTTTACCCAGTCCCCCAACACCCACCCGACCACTGGTAGTCGTCAGCTGCTTTGTGTCTATGAGTCTGTCTCTGTTTTGCTTATTCATTTTATTCATTAGATTCCACATATGAGTGCAATCATATGGTACTTGCCTTTCTCCAACTGGCTTATTCCACTTAACATAATGCTCTCCGTACTGTAAACCCATCCATAGTATTGCACAGGTAAGATTTCCTTCTTTGTTTACAGCCCCATAGTACTCCATTGTGTAAATGCACCACATCTTTTTTATCCACTCATCTACTGATGGGCACTTGGGCTGCTTCGAAATCTTGGTGTAGCCCATACTCTTAACCATTGTTTTATTCCTTATTCCTAGCAGTTTTTATTCTATTGATTTCATAACAGAATGTCAATATATTGAGTAGCCATATTGTCATTACTAAAATTTTATGTGTATTACATCATAAAAGATTTGATTAGACTATTGCCATTTTGATTTGTGTATTATTGTGAGTTATATCCTAAAAAAAACTACAACAATCACCACAAACCAGGCTCTCTTATCTAGTCAGAACCATTTCATTTAACTTACATTTCAAACACTTGGGGAAAGCAATCTGTTGATTCATTTTTCTTTGTAAGGTGGAAAACCTCTCTTTCCCATTGAAGAAAAAGGAAAACTTTATATTGTGTAAGGTCCTTAATGTAAGAGTCTTATTAGTTCATATGGGTTATATTTTTTTGTTTGCTTTAGCCTCACTTCAAATGTTTTTGCTTCCTCTAACAGTAAGATATAGAATATGTGATTCTCTTCTTGTTTGGATAAAGTTGTGTGTATATTTAACTCTAAATTTGGTCCAAAATAAAGGAAAGGTCATATGCTGGCATCTTTAAGTGTCTGGAATGTGTTTGTTTACATTAGTTTATCCAGTGGAGCCCTTTACCCTTATTTAAATTGATAGGGGGTGGGGAAGGATTGGGACTGCCGACAAAGCACACTGACCCAGCTTGTCACCCAGTGACCTGTGAGAAGGAAATAATGAACTGTGAGTAGCTGTCATCTTAACTGTTTCTGACAGTCTGCCTTCGGGCACATCTGTGTTAGTCGCATTGGAAAGGCCTTTGTTCTTTTCCCACTAGTGACTCTGTGAGCGCTCAGGGGTTTGCTAGCTCCTGTCCTCCCAACTGGCCCTCCTTCCCGGGGAAGCAGGCAGCTGCCACCCACCACACCGACATTTCTCTTCATGACCCGACTTGGCATGCACTTCACTCTTTCAAAAGAGTGCATATATTTAAAAGATCTTTGATTTATTTTCCATTTAAAATGTACTTTAATGTCATGAGTGTTGATACTAATAAAAAGCAAGTTATAAAATGTATTTACTATTATCCTAGTTTTGTATAGATAAAGGTAAAGATAAATAGATAGCTAACCAGTTGGGCCGGTGACTGGAAGGAGAGATTTCAAAACATTGCCAGTTGTTACTGAGCTTTAAATTTTATTTATTGTTTAGTTTCCAGATTTGAATAATTGAATGTTGTATTTGCAATAGAACAAAAATCAACATATGTTATTGAAGCATTTTTAATGTAGGTGCTTGATACATGCTTTATTAGTAGAAGTATTTGGACTGAATTAGGTAAGAATATGCTATGTTTTGGCTGACACTCTCCACTGTTATTTTTAAAATAAATCTCTATTTAATAATTTAAACTTCAAAATATTGCAAAAACATTACCATATTTACATTTTAAAGTTAACCCATAAACTTATTATTATCATTAGAGGATATAATTTGATAAGAAACAGGTGTTTCATCCCCAGTTTCCTAAAGCATCACTACTATTTCAATCATAACAAAAGCAGAACATTCTGAATGATGTGTTTTATTTATAAACTATAATTCCTAAGTCTGTTTTAAAGCCTTATTTACATTTTTACTATTGCTATAAAATTAGTCTCTCTCCTGTAATTAAGCTGGGCTGCAGTCGGTGTGGAATAAACACTGAGCGTTTGGTCCTCACCTTATTTTATTTACCCTTCCAGGAATACATAAATCCAAACTGTACAGCACTGGTCGGTTTTCATAAGGCCTTTCTCCCCTGAGAGAATAGAAGAAATGAAGCTTGAAAAAAAGTGACATGCTTTTTTTCTGCATTCAGGGTTTTTCTCAGTAACAGGTTTGAGATGCACTAGCTAACAGAACTACTTAGTCTCCTGCTTTTAAAGAAAGGTAAATTAATAGCAAGGAGAAATTCTTTAAGCAGACAAATGATGATCATGTCTCTATACTTATAATTTATTAAAAAACCCTTACAAATAAATATAGTAATAATTGAAAGAGCCATATCTAATTTTTAGAATTCAAAAGCATATGATTTATTGCTCTATTAAATCATTTTTGTAGCTATGCATATAGTTGATGGTAATTGGTAACAACCTTATTTGATTAGAGCATTCTTCTCATTGTGGTCACAAATATCAACACAATTTTTGCAGAGATGGTAAGTGCATGGGTTAGATTTAATGATAGTCAGACTCTGTGTTTATAAGGAAAATGAACTGTTTAAATTACTCTGAAATTCTTATTTCTAAACTCTTACCAATAAAGTTAAATATTAATATAATAATTACTTTTGATATTCATTAAATTCAATTATACTTTCTAAGAATGAAATCTTAGATTACATTGCTGTCTTTAGCTATTGAAATGCTCAACTTGAAGTGTTAGCTTTAGTTCTTTTATACTGTATTCCATAGAGTTTGGTATTGTAGTTAAAAACATTAAATTTTGTGTTCCAGAGATGCAGAAATATATTTATCATTCTTTTTTTAAATTAGAAAAGTCAAATAACTTGGCTTTTGTTGATTGGCTAATATTGTTGCCTGTTCGTATGTTGGCATATTTTTAAATTAATTCCCATTTGTTCATTGTGAATAAATAAACAAATAATCAAATAAACAAATAAAGAAACAAATAATCTAATTGTACCTGCTTCTTTGAAACAAAGTCAAAATCAAGTGTTCCAAAGGATTAGGTGTATATCCATAAATATGCCTTAATTCAGAAATTATAAAAGGCTTTGAAATAAGCATTTTGTGATTAATCTTTATTTTACTTCCTGCCATGAGGTACCCAAGCCTTCAGTAACACTGCTTAATTTCTATTTTTTAAAATGTACTACTTATCTTTCTGTTTTACTCAATATTGTCTATAAAGCTATTTAAGGTATGAATGGGAAACTCTACTTCTACATCCTCACACTTGTAGCCGCTGAGCTAGAATATCTATCTGTCTGGCATTACAATAGTGAATGTAGGAGCCAGTGAGGTTCTACATTTGAATACTCTGGGTAGACAAGGAGAAGGCTGGTGGTGTAGGTACTGTGTGGTTACACTTATGGAAATGGGTAAAGAAGAGTTCAAGCAGCAGGAGTGACCTGTCAGTTAGCTTCCTGACTTGTCTACCTTTCAGCCCTTGTTCCCACAACAACCTGTTCTCCACTTAGTGGCCAGAATGTTCCTTTCCTGTTCACAAGTCAGATTATGAGAGTCCTCAGCCCCAAATCCTCCAATGGCTTTTTACCTTCTTTAGAGTGAAACCATGGTCTTTCCTTTTCATTTTATTTCTTTTTAAATTAAATTTATTGGGTGACATTGGTTAATAAGATTATATAGGTTGCAAGTGTACATTTCTGTGATACATGATCTACATACTGTGCTGTGTGTCAACCACCCAAAGTCAAACCATCTTCTATTACCATATATTTGACCCATTTTATTCTTTTTTAATATATTTTATTGATTATGCTATTACAGTTGTCCCATTTACCCCCTTCATTCCACTCCACCCAGCATACCCCCTCCCACCCACATCCCCCCTTTAGTTCATGTCCATGTGTCATAAATTCTTTAGCTTCTACATTTCCCACACTATTCTTGCCCTCACCCTATTTTCTACCCACTGTCTATGCTACTTGTTCTCTGTACCTTTTCCCCCTCTCTTCTCCTGCCACTCCCCTGTTGCTAACCCTCCATGTGATCTCCATTTCTGTGTTTCTGCTCCTGTTGTAGTCGTTTGCTTAGTTGGCTTTTGTTTTAGGTCTGGTTGTTAATACCTGTGAGTTTGCTGTCTTTTTATTGTTCATATTTTTTATCTTCTTTTTCTTAGATAAGTCCCTTTCACATTTCATATAATAAGGGCTTGGTGATGATGAACGCCTTTAACTTGACCTTATCTGAGAAGCACTTTATCTTCCCTTCCATTCTAAATGACAGCTTTGCTGGAGAGAGCAATCTTGGATGTAGGTCCTTGACTTTCATGACTTGGAATACCTCTTTGCAGCTCCTTCTTGCCTGTAAGGTCTCTTTTGAGAAATCAGCTGACAGTCTGATGGGAACTCCTTTGTAGGTGACTGTCCCCTTATCCCTTGCTGCTTCTAGAATTCTCTCCTTCATTTTAATCTTGGCTAATGTAATTATGATGTGCCTTGGTGTGTTCCTCCTTGGGTCCAACTTCTTTGGGACTCTCTGAGCTTCCTGGAAGTCTATTTCCTTTGCCAGATTGGGGAAGTTCTCCTTTATTATTTGTCCCCTTCCAGTACCCCTATAACTCAGATGTTGGGACGTTTAAAGATGTCCTGGAGGTTCCTAAGCCTTTCCTCATTTTTTTGAATTCTTGTTTCTTCATTCTTTTCTGTTTGTTTGTTTATTTCTTCCTTCTGGTCTACTCCACTGATTTGAGTCCCAGTTTTCCTCCCGTCTCTATTGGTTCCCTGTG
>PVKU01003227.1:177722-187751 GCA_004027475.1 Anoura caudifer
TTTTTTTTTTTTTTTTTTTTTTTGTCTGTCTAGTTGAGGCTGTTAGGTAGTGAGGGGTGGAGCCTTAGGTGTTCCCCAGGGCGGAGCAGCCCAGTCGCTGGGTAGTGACGCTGTATGTGGGGGCGGGGTCTGAGAGGGAACAATGATGCTTGCTCTGCTCTCTCTCGTATTCCAGTCCCTTCCACTGCTTCCCCTTCGCCTAGATTATCTGCGCGAGAATGTGGGACCACCTGGTCAGCCAGCCACCTTTTGCAGCCTCGCTGGGTCTGCACAGTTGCCACCCCGTGCCCGGGGTCCACTAGCCGCCGCCTGTGGCCCTGGGGTCTGCTAGCAGCCACCTGTGCACCTGTGATCTGCCAGCTGCTGCTGCCTACGTGCCCAGTCCACACCTCCACTTTTTCCTGCCGCAACTCTGCCCCTCTTACTGGTCTGGATGAATGGTTGTTGGACTTCCATACAGTTCAATTTTCTATGAGTTCTGGTTGTTTTCTTGTGTCTAAATCTTTGTTGTCCTTAATTTTGGTTGTGAGAGGAGGCACAGTGTGTCCACCTATGCCTCCATCTTAGCCAGAAGTCCCATTTTATTCTTTAAAGCCTCCCCACCCCGTTTCCCTCTGGTAACCAGATATGTTGTCTGTGTCTGTGTTTTTGTTTGTTTGTTTTTCTTATTTGATCATTTGTTGCTTTCAGTTTTATATTCCATGTATGAGCAAAGTCATATAGTTCTTAACATTTCCTGTCTGACTTATTTCACTTAGCATGATATTCTCAAGGTTCATCTGTGTTGTGACATATGGTAGTATGTCACCTTTTCTTTGGCTGAGTAGCATTCCATTGTACACATGCATCACATCTTCTTTATCCCATCATCTATTGAAGGTTACTTCAGTTGTTTTTATGTCTTAATCACTGTGAATAATGCTGCACTGAACATAGGGGTGGGTATATCTTTGCAAATAAATGTTTTCAAATTTTTTGAGTAGATACACTGGGAAGAGATTGCTAGTAACTCTATTCTTAATTTTTTGAGGAGCCTCCCTACTGTTTTCCATTGTGGCTGCACCAATTTACATTCCCATCAGCAGGGAATGAGGGTTCCCTTTTCTCTACAACCTCTCCAATACTTATTATTGGTTGTCTTGGTGATAATGGCCACTCTAACAGATGTGAAGTGGTATCTCTTTGTAGTTTTGATTTACATTTCCCTAGTAGCTAGTGAAGTTAAGCATCTTTTCATATATCTGTTGGCCATTTGTATGTCTCCTTTGAGTGGGTGTCTGTTCAGGTCACCTGCCCATTTTTTAATTGGATTGTTTGTTTGTGTAGTATTAAGTTGTATGAGTTCTTTACATATTTTGAATATTAACCCCTTGTCAGAACTGTTGTTTGCAAATACCTGCTCCCACTCAGTTGGTTGCATTTTTGTTTTGTTGGTGGTTCCTTTTGCTGTTCAGAAGCTTTTTAGTTTGATATAGTCTCATTCATTTATTTTTACCTTTACTTCCCTTGCCTTTGGGCTCAAATTCATAAAATCTTCTGTAAGACCAAGGTCCATAAGTTCAATACCCATATACTGAAAACTACTGAGCATTATTAAAAGATATTGAAAAAGACACAATAGAATGGAGAGATATTCATGTTTATGGATTAGAATAATCACCATAGTTAAAATGTCCATATTACCCAAAGCAATATACAGATTGAATGCAATCCCTATCAAAATTCCAATGATATTTTTTTGAATAGACATATAAGTCATCAGATTTGTATGGAACCAAAAATGACTCCAAATAGCCAAAGCAATCCTGAGGAAAAAAAACAAAGCTGAAAGTATCACACTCCCGGACTTCAAATTATGTTACAATAATCAAAGTGACAATAATCAAAACAGTATGTTTTTTTTATTTTTAACAGCTTTATTGAGATATAAACCTCAAAGGCAGCAACGGAAAAGAGGAAGTAACATACAGGGACCTGTGATAAGTCTTTTTAATTTTCAATGTTCATAATGTTTAAATATATTTAGAAAAATTATCTTATTAGATTTCATTTTTTTATTTAAGAGCTTTATAGAACTATAAATGAGTATAATAAATTGCACTTATTAAAAGGATAAAATCTGATTAAAAAAAAAAACCAGTATGGTGTTGACAGAAAAGCAGACCCATAAACCCTTGGAACAGAATTGGGAGTCCATGAATAAACCTACATTTATATGGGCAAATAATTTTTGACAAAGGATCCAAGAACATGCAATGGGAAAAAAGAAAGCCTTTTCTATAAATGGTTCTGGGAAAATTGAAAAGCCATGTGCAAAAGAATAAAATTAGATTACACTTTGTCCTCATATACAGAAATTAACTTAAAATGTATTAAAGACTGAAATATAAGATCTGAAACCAAAATCTTTACTAGATGTGACATGGTCTTACTTTACCAGCCAATGGTGTTTCTCTGATGTGACTCTCCCTTCCCTGCTTCTGTCCAGCCAACCTGGCTTCCTGGCCATCTCTCAGACTCATTTCACCAATTTTAGTGTCACATTTTCATTATAATTTCAATTTTGCTATAATATTTGATCCATGAATTATTCAGAAGTGTATTTCTTAATTTTCAAATATATGAAATATTTCTGGTGTTGTATATGTATGTCATTGACTCTAGATTAATTTCGCTGGTTAAAGACTATTTTTGGCTTGATTTTAACTCTGACATTTGTTGATATTTACATTATAGACTAACCATACCTAGACATTTTTGTAAATTATTCTTGCATACTTGAAAAGAATATATATTCTGCAATTTAGAGGTGTGGTGTTCTATTATGTTAATTAGCTCAAGTTTGATTAATATGTTTCCATATCTTGTGTATATTTACTGATATTTTGCTTGGTAGATCATTTACCAAAAGAAATATTGTTAAAATCTCCCACTTACAATTATGGATTTGTCCATTTATCCTTTTATCATATTTATGAATTTTTCATTTCTATCTTTTGAAGCTGTTTATTGGGTGCATAGAATTTTATAATTGTTATACCTTTCTTTTTTAAAAAAATATTTATTTATTTTTAGAGAGTGGGGAAGGGAAGGAGAAAGAGAGGGAGAGAAACATCAATGTGCAGTTGCCTCTGGCACACCCCCACGATGGGGACCTGGCCCACAACCCAGGCTTGTGCCCTGACTGGGAATCAAACCAGCAACCCTTGGTTCACAGGCCTGCACTCAATCCACTGAGGTACACCAGCCAGGGCCTAATTGTTATACCTTTCTGATAAATTAATTATGGAATTATATTATGGAATGTTCCTCTTTAGCTATAGTAAATTTTTTACTTAAAGTCTATTTTGATTCATATTAAATATAGTAACCTGAGCATTTGGTCAGCGTTTTCATGATGTATTTTTGTGTCCTTTATTTTCCAATTTTATCCTTATATTGAAAGTGTTTTACAAGAAAGCATATAATTTTTCTGAACGCAGTATGCTAATCTATGTCTTTTCATTGAAGTATTTAGTCCACTTACCCATAACATTTACTGCCACTTTGGGATTTAAACATACACATTACTACTTGATACCTATGTATTCCATCTGCTTTATGGTTTGTTTTTTGTTGTTTGGGGTTTTTTTTTTTTTTTTTTTTTTTTTTTTTTTTTTTTTTTTTTTTTTTTTTTTTTTTTTTTTTTTTTTTTTTTTTTTTTTTTTTTTTTTTTTTTTTTTTTTTTTTTTTTTTTTTTTTTTTTTTTTTTTTTTTTTTTTTTTTTTGCCTTCTCTTGTATATATTGAATATTTTATATATTACCTTATTCTTTTCCTCCCAATTATCTTGGTAGTTATACATTCTTTTACTATTCTTTTAGTGGTTATTCTAAAGATTATACATGTTTCACTGGCCTATTAACATATAATATAAATTGGTGCTTTTATCACTTCTTATATAATTCAAGGATTTTAGAAGTTTTATGCTTCATACATACACTTTCTGACTACATGCTGGTGCAGAAACACCCCACAAAATATTATAATTATTATTCCTTAATCAATATTCATTTAGACTAAGTCACATTTTACCCTTTCTGTTGATCTTTATTTTTTTTCTGTATCTCAGAACTTCCATCAGGGATCATTTTCTTTCTTCATAAACAACATCTTTTGTGTTTTCTTAGGTTGGGTCTGCTCATCATGAATTCTCTCAATATTTATTTGTCTTAAAATATCTATATATTTCACTTCTATATTCTCCTTTTCATATTTTTTACTGGGCATGAAATTCAAGGGTTGTCAACTATTTTTT
Source organism: Anoura caudifer (assembly GCA_004027475.1). Lineage (NCBI taxonomy): Eukaryota > Metazoa > Chordata > Mammalia > Chiroptera > Phyllostomidae > Anoura > Anoura caudifer. The sequence continues at coordinate 182,019 of PVKU01003227.1, forward strand.
TGCAATATCTTGAAAATATTGTTCCCTTATCTTTGGCTTCATTCCCTTCCCCCCACAACTGAGAAGTAATGTATCCATCTTATTGCTCTTTTGAAGGCAATGTGTTGTTTTTCTCTGACTGACTTTAAGATTTTTTTGTATTAGGTTTTTACTATAATTTTCCTTAGAGTTTTTGGTATTATTGTTTATTGTTTGTACTTATAATATTTGGGGTCTTAGCACTTGAATCTGTGGCTTACTGTATTTTATCAGTTTGGGATAATTCTCTGCAATTGTTTCTTCAAATATTGTTTCAGCTTCATTTTCTCTCTTTTCTCTAAAGGACTGCTAATGACATATATATTAGAACTTTTTTTAAAATATGTACCCTATCTCTTATGTTCTATTTTGTATTTTCTATCCTTTGTCACCTTATACTTTAGTGTGAATATTTTTTTTTACTTCTCAGCTCATTAATTTTCTCTTCAACTTTTTCTAACCTGCAGCTAAATCTATACATTGAGTTCTTAATGTCTTTTATGGTATTTTCAGGTATAAATTTTACATTTGGTTTTATGGCTAATGATATTAGCATAATTTACTTAATCAGTGCTCTGTTATTGAGCAATTTGGTAATTTCTAGTATTTTAAGTTTATAAATTGCGTTAAAACAAACATCTTTGATTCATGTTTAGAGTTCATTTAAGCTATGAACATTTATTAAGCACCTTTTTTCCTGCCCACAACTTTGTTGACATTGAGAATATAAATATATAAAAAGTTTCTCATTTTCATGAGTTCATGTTATGATAAATCATTTTGCTGCCAAGTTACGTGTGAAACTTTGCGTAAGGTTGTGGAAACTGCATTGATCATGATATTTATTGAATTGCTGTTTTTATTTTCTATTTTATTAGTCTGTCACTTAGCTAACCAAATAATGGGCTGAATTTGTACTTTCTAACAGCCTTTATTTTCTTTTTTGTAAATATTAACCATCTTCATATTTTTATGATTTTAAAATAAACTACAGTTAGTCAAACTATAACTTTTGTCTTTGAATTCTTTTTATGTTTTTAAGACAATTACCAAGTATTGACCTTTGATAATGAATAGTTTCTGAAAATATTTATGAAAAATAAACAATTTTGTCTTTTATTAGTTATTTAATAATAATTATTTTGCAGTGTATATAATTATTTTAATTGCCTGTCAGTTTAGCTACTTGAATACAGCTGACAGTCCTTTCAATTGATTTGTTGTCATCTAAGTTTATCCTGAGTCCATTTTTTTTGACGGAAAGTTTCTAACTGGGCCATTCTGTGTTTATGAGGCAAGGGGGCCAACTGCACAGACAAAGCAATACTCTAATATTCATGTGCTCAGAACACATAGATTTTAGAATCAAGTTTTAAACCTTGAGCTCCCATTGCTAAGCTTTGTTTATTGTATTCTTTGCTGTTCTCTTACTTGCTAACACTTGAGAGTTAATTCATATAGCTAAATATTAAACATAGTTTCTCACATTTATGTTAATTCATTCATTTGATAAATGCTTTCAAGTGCTTATTAAGAGAGATGCTATAACTTCCTAATTGATGTCTCAGTATCTGGAGTCAGATTAGTCTTGTTTCCAGTCCTAAGTCTTCTAAGTACTCACTGTGTGATTTGGGGGAAGCTATTTAATACCACTAATACTCAATTTCCTCATATACAAAAGGGGGATAATAACTGTTGTGAAATATAAATGATACCACAAATGTTAAAGGATGACACAATTCCTGGCACATAGTAAATATTCAGTACATGGTAGCTTTCATGGTGGTAATAATGTGCTATTATTAGTACTGATTTAGTATTAAGTGTAAAAATAAAGATGCAAAGCAATTCCTCCCTTTAAAATTCTCATTGAGGAAAAGCTGTGAACCACTACATTTTGAATGTTATTCAAAAATAATTTTTTCAGTTCTTATGAGATGTAGAGAATTATGCTATGTAGTATTTGAGTATATCTTAAAAAACTCACCACAACTTCAAAGTATATACATATGCTAAATATGTATATTCACAATGGAATAACTTATTAGTAACAAACTACAGTCATTTACTAATATGTGCTTCTTTGTGAACAAAAGAAATTGGGTATATTAAATTACCAAATTGGAGGATATAAATAATTAGGATAGTCCTTTCTCAAGAATGTTGAAGAAAGATTAAAATTCTAATAACTGTTATTGTTTTTTATTATTCATGCTTATCATTAAACTTGTAGAAAAAACAGATAAAGTAAAAGGAAAGGAAAATAAATAATCCTAGGTTATTTTCATATTTTTCCTATCTATATTTTTTATTGTCATAGTTATATTTCTGAAATAGGGAATGCTAATGTTTTTGTGTTTGACAATAACAATACAGTAACAGACATTAATATGATCTGTGACCATATTTTTACAAAATTAAAAATATGCCTATATTATAATCTTTTAGTGTTAATCTTAATTTGTATAACCGGTGCCACAATAAAGGGCTTTCAAATGTTTTCAGTTTTTTTCTCTTACAAACAAGATTGCTATAAAGAGTGGATAGACACTGGGAACACGATGTAGGTGTTCAATAAGAATCTCAAGTTTTTATTCAGCAGTACATGAGAAGTACCTCCTCACAAATGTCATGAATCAGAGAAAGAACAAGGACTGTGGAGAAGGGACTAGAGCTGAGCCCATGAGGAGAATTGCCACTCATTTTGTTTGAAAGTAAAGGGAAGAACATTTCATGAGGAGAAATGGTATTCCTTTTTACTTTAAGAAATGATGGCTCCCCTAACATTGATGCACAGCCATGCAAATCTTTTTTCTTGTGAAAATTACCATTCAGCTTAGTCGATTTGAGAGTGGATCTCTTTATATGGCCTATTTACCCGAGATCTAGAATTGTGCTAATTCCTATTGAAGTGAGCTCGTGTACAAGAAAGCTATAATTATCCTGCAGGTATGCATTCTCCTGGAGTCACTGGAATTTTTGTTTCTTTTTTTGTACCCTTAATTGTATTGGAAAATTTACAATTTTAGATGTCATTTTTTTTCTTCCTGAAGTCAGTGAGTTCTTTCAGGTTAATAGGAGGCTGAACTTTGATAGTTTTGTTTGTTTTTTTTTTTAATGAATCTGGCTCTGGCATAATTGAACCCATCTCTTTGCCACTGTGAAAATTTGGCAGGTGAAAAGTTTCCACTGTTCAGAGATAAGTTGGGAAAAGTATGCTCCTTAGTGTTTATTTGATACATATTATATATGGCTGCCAAGATGTAGGAATTCACTGAATACGACTGAGGCCATAAGGTAGTGCTTTGTGTTGAATCATAAAAACCTTTTTCTATGAATGCTTAAACATGGAATACTACTCAGCAATAAGCAAGAATAAACCAATGAGACACACTGCAACTTGGATGAATCTCAACAAAATTATGCTGAGTGAAAAGAGTCAATCTCAAAGGGCGCACACTTCATAATTCCATTGATGTAACATTTAGGAAATAACATAATTATAGAGATGCCAACAGATGAGCAGTTGCCAGGAGTTAAGAATTGGTGTGGATATAAAGGGAGTCTTGTGGTGATGGTACAGGGAGTCTCAATTGTGGTGGTGGTCACACAGGGTTGCAAATGTGATAAAATGGCCTAGACACGCATGTGCATGCATGCACACACATGCACGATCTATCAATGGAGTGTGAAATCCTCCTTGAGCCTGAATCTGAATTTTCCTTATCCCACCAGCTGGAGAAAACTCTGCTTTTGAAGGGGCTCATTTGAGTAGATTATACTCACCCAGCTAAGCTGCTACCTGAGGGTCCCCTATGCTGTATTACATAGCATAATCACAGCGTAATAACCGGAGAGACATCTCATCCTCACAGGTTCCAGGGATTAGGGCAGGACATCTTTGGGTGCCATTTTTAGAGTTATGCTCACTATATTGCTGCTTCCAGGTTAAGGACTAGGAGATAAATGAAGAAATTCATTTATAAATGAATGAATTTCTTAAATTTCATTTCATTTATAAATGAATTGAAATTTATTTTCAATTCATTTTCTTATTCACTTATAAATGAATTTCTTCATTTATCTCCTAACTGTAGAATTTCTGTCATAGTCGGTACTAGCACAGAAAGAGAATAATAGATGATAGCATTTAGAGTATTCAAAAAAATTCATATGCCTAACAACATAACAGTTCAGGCCAAACCGCCAGTAATTAACATCACATACAGTACTTAGAGTAGGGCTTGGGTTGTGAGAGAGGGGTGGAAAAAAATGCAAAATTTGTATGTGATATAATGACAGTAACTGTACTGGGACTATCCATTTTATTGACCATCAAGAATTTGAGAACTCAACAGTGTAACTAATGCCTATTTATATTGGTTTTGACTCTAGATTGTGGAGGAGAAAATTCCCAGCGTTTTTACATTTACTTTTTATGTCATGATGAGTCCCCATAGAAAGCATGTAGAGGCCGTAAGATGGACCAGCTGGTCAAAAAGAAACTGTAGTCAGACCTCCCGGGTGAAACATCTAACTTGGCAAAACTCCCTTTTCCCCTTGTGTTTTAGTTGCCAGTTCTGAGAGACGAGGTGTAATTCCTCAGATGGTGGTTATAAGAATTAAATGAAATAGTGCATGAACTCAAGCTGTGACATGATAGTGTAGGTAAGAGTACAGACGTGGGAGCCAAACTCCCTGCGTCCAAGTTCTTCCAAGCTGTTACCTTGGTCTAGTTACTTAACCTCCCTGCTTCCATTGTTTTCATTTGCAAATTGGGAATTATGTAACATCAACCTTACAGGATCACTGAGGGTTAAGAGAATCAATGTTTGTAATGCAATTAGATTAACACAGGTACATTTATATAGTGTAGGCACTCATATGCAAATGAGTGCCCACACCCTACCACCTTGTTTTACTTCTTTTGTAGTGCTTAGCGCTGTGTAAAACCATCTTGCTTACTTACTAGGTGTGCGTTATTATCTGTGTTTCCCTTGAAAGTTTAAGCTGCTTGAGGACAGGGACTGTCCCATCTTTTTCACCCCTGTATACTCAGAGACAAGAGCATTGCTCTACACAGACATGGCACACTCAAGAAATACCGTTGACTGAATTAATGATGAAAACTAAAAACATATGCATGAACTCCCCATAGTACTTTAACTGATACGTGATAAAACCACTGAATGAGGTCTTTTTTTATCGTTTATGCTATTACAGTGTCCCAATTTCTGTTTCTTCCCTTTTGCCCCCCTGCACCCAGCCCACCCCTCCTGCCCACAGTCAGTCCTCGCTGTGTTGTCCATGTCCATGAGTCATTCATACATGTTCTTTGACTAGTCCCTATCCCTTCCTTCCACCATCCCCCCCACCCCAGGCCTCTTTCAGCTATCAGTCTGTTCCACGTTTCCATGTCTCTGGTTCTGTTTTTCTTGTTCGTTTATTTTGTTCATTAGATTCTAGTTATAAGTGAGGTCATAAAGTATTTGTCTTTCACCAGCTGGCTTATTTCACTTAACATAATGCTCTCCAGTTCCGTCCATGCTGTTGCAAAATGTAGGAGTCCGTCCTTCCTTCCTTCCTTCCTTCCTTCCTTCCTTCCTTCCTTCCTTCCTTCCTTCCTTCCTTTCTTTCTTTCTTTCTTTCTCCTTCCTTTCTTTCTTTCTTTCTTTCTTTCTTTCTTTCTTTCTTTCTTTCTTTCTTTCTTTCTTT
>PVKU01003228.1:0-120211 GCA_004027475.1 Anoura caudifer
TATTTCCTGGATTTGTGTGACTTTTTCTCTCATGAAATTAGGGAAGTTTTCCATCATTACTTTTTCAAATAGGTTTTCTATCCCTTGCTCTTCTTCTTCTCCTTCTGGTATCCCTATTATATGGATATTATTACATTTCATATTGTCTTGCATTTCTCTTAATCCCTCTTCATTCTTTCTGAGCCTCTTTTCCTTTTCTGGCTCTTTCTGGGTGTTTTTTCTACTTTGTCCTCCAACTTGCTGATCCGATCTTCTGCTTCATCAATTCTGCTTTTTATTCCCTCCACTGTGTTCTTCAGTTCAGAAATTGTATTCTTCATTTCCTCTTGGCCCTTGTTGATAGTTTCTATTTCCTTTTTCATGTTGATATAGTTTGCAGTGAGGTCATTGTAGCTTCCCTGTAGTTTCTGGTAGCTCACTGAGAGCTCCTGGAGCTTCCTGACAACCATTGCTTTGAACTCAAAATCTGATAGTTAAGTTGCCTCCATTTCATTTAGCATTCTTTCTGGGGCTTCCTCCTTTCCTTTCATTTGGGGATTGTTTCTTTGTCTTCCCATTGTTTGTGAGACTCTTCTTATTTGCCTCAGCTTCTTAAATTGATCTGTTCTGGCTCCCTGGGTTTATGGTGTGAACTTCTGTGCTAGCATACCTGTGAGATTCAGTGGCACAGTCTCCTTCGGGTATCCTGGTGGTCACAGCTTCCACTGTCTCAGCTGTTGGAATGCCCCCTCTTTGGAACCAACTCTGGTTTTATCACCATTCCAGGTTTTTTTGTTGTTGTTGTGTTCTCGCTTGTGGGTGTTTAACAATAGAAAAGAGGAAGAAAAAATGAAAAAGGAAGAAAAGAAGAGGAAGGAAGAAGTAATTAAATTCGAAAGAAAGAAGGAAGGAATAAAACAAGAAATAAAGAGAAGCAAAAGGAGTTGAGGGGTAAAAAAAGATAAGAATAACGAAAAAATAATAGCAAATTAAGAAAAACAAATAAACAAACAACAACAACAACATCAACAACAAAAAAACTCTTGCTGTTTTCACACTTGCCAAGCTAGATTTTCTGGTCTTACTGGCTGCAAAGGCCGAGGGGTGACAGTATCACTTTTCTCCCTGTTCAGCACTCAGTTATCTTTGGGCTAGTCCTCCTAGGGCTAGTCTGGTGCCTCAGGCGTATGTTCTGAGCCTCCTGGTGAGCGTGCACTTTTCCAAGTTCATGGATGTGAGCTCAGGTCTCCTACGCCATGCACTCACCCCAATTTCACGGGAGTGACCTCCAGATTTCCCATGGATCGTGCACACTCCCTGGGTTCACATGCATGGGCTCTGATTCTCCCATGGATTGCTCTCACTCCCCGCATTTCTGGTGTGGGCCACAGGTCTCCACTCATGCAGCCGTCTGATGTTGTGCGCGCATGAGTGCGCATGGTCGAGCGTACTTGCCTCTGTTTGTGCATGGGCGTCTTTGGTTGGGCAGTCATGTGCTGACCTGCGCTCAGACCCAGCTCCCTCCCTAGAGCCCCATAGCAGGCCTGGCAAGCACTGGCCTGGGGCCTCAGCAGCCATGGTCTCCGCACTGATCCCTGGGCTCTGATTGTCCTGAAGTACTCTCCTTACCGTCCAATTTTTCAATGTCTGCTACAACCTTCAATATCCTACTTTCAAATATGCTGTGTTTCTGCTGGTTGACTGCTCCATTTCTCCGCAGATCGGCCAGGTTCTTCTCCCATGTGCAGGGGGAAATGGAATCTGCTCCCTCCTACTACGCTACCATCTTCCTTCCTCTATAAATACACTTCTTTTGCAGTTTGACAAAATGTATACTTTGTATCATTTTCTTATTTGTACCCTACGTAAAGTTCTTATTCTACCTTAAATGAATTTTTATTCCTGTCATACATGAATTTACACCTCCTGTGAATTACTGATATCTCATAATACCTTAAACATTTAAAATTTGTAGCCAAAAGTGGAAAGAAAAAGCATTAGCTTTTACAAATTATAATCTTACCATTAAAAAAAGGTACTTGTAAGGTAAAGATGATAAATATTTCTTTTAAAAATTAACACATTTTATTCTTTCTCTAGGCTGGCATGATAAAAAGTGATGATGACGAGTATTTCATTGAACCCTTAGAGAGAGGGAAACAGATGGAGGAAGAAAAAGGAAGGATTCACATTGTCTACAAGAGATCAGCTGTGGAACGGGCTCCCGTAGACATGTCCAGAGACTTCTACTACAGAGGTGGGCACCTTGACTGGCTTGATAAGTAACCATTTTAAGCTATGATGAAAACAACTCTCTCATCCATCAAGAAAATGTGATTGTCAATGTGCTTATGTATAATGTGGAGGAAGCAAAAGAAGTTTATACAGGGGTTGGCAAAAGTAGGTTTACTGTTGTTCATGTGGAAAATAATACAATAATTAATAAATAATAATACAAGAATAAACTCTTATGTTTTGTGTACTCACAACTGTATACCTACCTTTGCCAACCTCAGTGTTTATAAAACATAAAATATGGCTTGCCTTTTTAAAAATGCATATAGGTGTTATAGGCATTACCTTATTGCAGGGCATTATTGGATTCACAATATGGTTGTTATTTATGATTTCTTTTAAAAGTTTCACATTAAAAATGTAATTCCTCTAGCTTACATTAAAATTTGAAAATATTTGTGCTTTCTAGAAGCATTTAAATTATGCTTTATTAATATTATTTTAAAACATTTAAAATAGATGTATTGACATACTAAAGAGTTATATTTTAAGACCAGCATGATAGATATATTTGAAAATAAGTGTGCTATTTTAATTGAAGGTCTATTTTCTAAAACTTTTACATGTGGAGGAGACAGAGTTGAATACATTTATTAAATTTTATTTCAAAGTAGTTTGGCCTGCTAAAGTCAAGTTAAATTATGGCACATGAATATTTTCTATTTTTGTTTTAATGAAATTTGAAAGTAACTTGGCATTAAAGAGATATTCTTGAGTATAAAATTGGGTGTAAAAGTTTCCTTTATACAGAAGAAAGGAAAATTGGGAATCTGTATTTTTTTAAACAATATCTCAAAAGTCTACATTTAATTGCCAGGCTAATTTTCTGAATAAAGATAATGGAAATTTCTCCTTGGGAGATACCAAAGATGTAAGTAATCTTCTCAATTGAATAATTATCTGTCTTCTGGACTGAGTTATTACCTAGTTATTATTTTGATTTTCAATACCACCAGTTTCCTTTAATATGCTATTCTCATGTACTTACAAAATTTAAAATAAATTTAAAATAAATATGACCTGAAAAATTTTGAAAAATTTCTGATTTGAAACAAAAGGTCTGTACTAATAGATGCAGCACTATGAAATGCGTGTCTGTCTTAGAGGGTCACTGTGATGTAAGAGAAAGAGAAGGCACTGTAGTCAAGGAGGCAGGTGTAAGTATCTGCTCTACAGTGTAAAGTTGTTCTGTTTGCATTGGATTAATACCTTTCTGAGTTACTTTATCTGTGAATAGAGTTAAAATATATTGCACAATTACAGTAAGTATTAGAAAGGATATATGCAAATTGCTTTATGTAGCCCACATCAATAACAGGTGCTTAATCAATGCTGGATATTGTTTTTGTTATTGATTATTAGTATTAATTGTTTTGTGCAAAATATTTACATGTTAGGAGTTTTGTTAAAGTTGAATACACATTGCTTGTCATGTGAATACATTACTGTTAATTCTCACTCATTTTCATGTTTTAAAAATGTCATTTGAAGTCAGAAGACTGGTCAAAGGGTACATAGTAGGATACAGAGCTTTTTTTATAGTTTTGATTGTTATATGTTAACCACATGTAATATCTCTTTTAAGGCAATGGTTGAATATCTCTTAGGAAAGCAGAGCCCACATGTTATGGAATTGTATTAGAGGGCTGGAGACCAGATTAGTCTTTATGACTGTCTTCCTGTGTGTGCCATCTGTCCTGACTAGTTTCACACAGCTGTGTCCTATTGCTCCATTTCAACCCCTGGTGGTGTCTATTTCTGTAGATATCAGACCTGGTACTTTCCATTAGTCTCATATTTATAAGGAAGGAGAGAAGATTATTTTTTCTTGAAATAAGAAAATTGTGAGAAATAATATGTTTAATACCTATTATTTTTTCAATGCTAGAGAAAATAATTTAGTAGTCATAGTATGTTAGTATAAAAGAATTGAATAGGATTAAGGTGACTTGAGACATTAATTTTTAAAATTACAGAAAAGCTTTTACCATCAAAATCAACATAAACTTATAATGCAGACACTGAGACTGTTTGTTTTGAGTTTTTCACTCAGGAATAGAGAGGATTGCCTCACAGTAGAACTATTCCACAAATGAGAGTAGGACATTTTGGAAAGATTCTCAGTGGTCGTGGGTAAAAGCAAAAGTCTTGGGCTCCTTTGTTAACTCTCAATTGCCTTGAAACTTGATCCAACATAGAAACATTCAGTTTTCTTAGAATGTTCTATGATAAACCCTAGAATGAACTTAACAATTTTTGTTTTCTTATGTATGAAGTTCTGATTGAACTGATTTACTGGTGATATCAGTTTACATCCTTTTGAGAATCTTAAATTGTAACCATATATCAAATATTGTAGAGGGTTAATCTCTTCCCAGGGTAAAAAGAGATTCAGATTCAGAATTTAAAGGCACCATACTATAAGTTTAATTTTTTTAATTTCTAGGTCACAGGACTAAGAGCCAAGCTATTACATGGACTAAATACAACTGAAAATTAAGAATATATTTTTATACCTTATTCCATCATTTTAAAATGTAAAATTGAACAAATTCTAGGAATAGAAAAGCATATTGATTTATAAGTGAAAACTGCTTTTTCTGGATCAGTTCACAAATGTTATTTTAGGAGACACATGAGGTTTTTCCTTAAAAGTTATATAAAGAGGAAAATACATAAGATCTATTTAGAAAGAAAAGCATTTGAAGGCCATGGTCTTCATAAATTTCTGTGACAACAAGTCATCAGGAGGGGTTTTGAGCTAAGCAAGGCACTTCTGACCCTACCGTTTCGTCAGCAGGGCCCCTGTAATGAAATATTCTGCATTTTGCTAGTTGTCACAGTAATTGCCTGGCTACATTTCTTGCTTTGTCAGCTTAGCAAGAGAACTGCCATTCATTTGAAGTCTGTAGGTGGTTGCAAGTGTTCTAAATTAAAAAATAATTATGATGTGAACTAGGTGAGTAGGAGTGAGGTAGAGAGGAGTCAGATTGGATTGAGATTGAAGTAAAATCGACGGGGTAATTTGTTGGAGTAGATGTTAGGGTTGGAGAGGAAGAGAGTGATCCAGGATGACTTGGACTTCTAACCTGGAAGACTAGAGAATTCTCTTTCCAGAATTTGAGTATTTATAATGAGAAATACAAATAAGCTTAATGGAGGATGACAAGTCAGAATTAATTTGGACATACTGAGTTTCAAGATAAATTGTAAAAATGAGTGAAGAAATACATCGTATACTTTTATAATAATGTCCCAGATTCAGTGCATGAATCACCTTATATACATGTTATGGTAGACATGGGTAAGGGTTAGCTTTGGAGTCAGGTGAAAGCTCTTGGCTTGCGGATACTTGGAATGTCTCTGCTTGCCTTCTACTCTCTCATTCTCAACTCTGTATCATTGAGAATCAGGCGTACAGTGCACAGAATAGGAAGCTCATGAAAGATGTTTGCTACTATCTCTATAGGGGAGGAGGATGTTATGTCCTTAGGAAAACAAGAACTAAAAATAAAATAAAAATTATGCTTCTCCTACACTCAAGAACCCTAAGCTATTTCACTTTACTGAATGCAAACTGAATGTCATTAGTCTTACTAAAGACAATGTACATATTCTCTTAAGAGATTTTTTTGGGGGTGAGGCTGTACTTGTATGACATCATTTGCTTTTACTATTTTTTATTTAATCCTTAGGCCCTTAGACTTCTCCCTTCAAATTACAAGCTATTCATTCACTGGAAGCTTTGTGTTAAAGTAATTTTTGTAATTACTTCCTACCAGTGGGAAACAAGGAATAGAAAGCCTTTATCTCCTAGCTTCCTTTCAGAATTTTCATTTTCCTGTGTGAACCCAAGTGCTTGTGATGCTGGTGTGGTTGTCATGGCACTGTGAAGGAGCCTTTGTCCCAGGTGGGAAACATGTACAAGTCTGAAATGATTTGGGAGTGGCTCCTGGTTGCTGGGGAGTATAACTGTGAAACAAGAACTAGGATAATAAGACTATTCCTTCGTTTAGTGATGCTAGGAACTTCCTAGGCATAGAATCTTTCCTTGAATCTGTAGACATGTCAATAGGTGCTATAACTCTTTGTAATTGCAAGTTCTCATTCATGACCTATACCCTGACCAAAGAGAAACACTGATGAGCTTTGCAATACAGCTGTGTGCTCTCTCTCTCACACACACACATCAAACAAGAAATTAATTTTAGCAGATTTTTTAAATTAAATGAAGCATGGAACATGATATATCTAAATCATTGAGATCTGTCAAGTAGCAACCATTCTTTTAGGTAGATGTTAAATGATAACATTTCACAACAGTGTAATTTAGTTTATAATCTGAGGGTCAGCCATCCATCAAGCTACCCTAGGATTCATATGGAAATGCTAATCATATTATGAAATTTCTTTTCAGTTAGGTTTTCTACATTTAGGTATTTAAAACATTTTTTATAAAAATGAAGGGCATTAAGGATTGAGTTATTACATAAAGTAATCCAGAAGCAGTGTGATAGTTAAAGAGTCTTCAGATGTGAAATATGAGGATAACACTTTATTTCTTTTTATTAAAATGCCTTACTGGGTCTAGCCTATGCTTTCATGAATAGGTTCAATAAAAGGAATTTCCTTATGAAATAAACTACATATTGTTTTCTAATAAGGAAATGGAAAGACACAAACCATATTGAGAATTCAGAGCTGATGCATTACTATTTAATTATTGATGTGTCATTAATGGAAAAAGAACTGGAAGATTTTAGATGTATCTGGAGAATTCAAGTGCAATTGAAGGCAGTTAATATCTGTTAGGGTAGAAAGCTAATTCAGATAATTTAATCCAGATCTTGGCCCTTAAAATAAATGATTGCCTACTCCGAAGTAACTACAGTTGACCCTTGAATAACACAACGGTTAGGGGCACCAACCCCCATGCAGTCAAAAATCTGGGTATAATTTTCAACTCCCCCCAAAACATTACTAATAGCCTGCTGTTGATTGGGAGCTTTACTGATCATATAAACAGTTGATTAGCACATACTTTGTATGTTCTTTGTCTTCTTTATTCTTACAATAAAGTAAGCTACATAGAAGAAAAAAATTATTAAAATCATAAGGAAAATACATTTGTGGTACTATACATATTTATTGAAAAAAATCTGAGTATGTGACCTGTGCAATTCAAACCTGTGGTTTGTTCAAGGGTCAACTATATATCAGTTGACTTATGAGGGAGAAATGCATACCACAAAGAAATTGTGTTAGTAATCAAAATGCATTTATTCTTTCTAAATATAAAATAAATGTTAATATCAAAATATAGTTTTAGTGTTTGGTTTTGTTCATGCCAACTGATTTTGCTTAGGAGGGATAGACCCCATTTTAAGTAAAATATTAAATACATGTTGACAGTGCTCTTGCCAAATGTAACTGCTTAAACACATTTTAAAGCCTATACTACTTTTTCTTCTTCACATACAACTTATAGACTTTCTTGTGCATTGTGTAAGGTATATGAATACAAAAAAAAAGATTTCTGCAGTGGATGGAGAAGGTGCTGTGGCTGATCAAATGTGTCAGGAAGTGGCTTGTGAAGTTTCTTGGTACTATGGACATTTTGACCAAATAATTAATTCTTTGCTGTGGGGCTGTCTTATGCATTAGAAGATGTTTAGCAGCACCCTGGCCTCTACCTACTAGAAGCCAATAGCGGGAGATAGCCAGCATACTCAAAATATCCAAATGAATAAAGTTATTGGTGAAAATTAAAAACGTGTCTTTTATTTTATGGAAAAAACCATATGGGCTTTTGGCCAACCCAATATTTTGCACAGTATTTCTCCCACTGTGGTCCCCTCGACTGCCTATGGGAGATTCAGTGTGTTTCTCTCATTCCTTTCTTTCTTCCTTTTTATCCCTGTCTCCCTGTGAGGCATCTTTCTGGTAGATGGGATGGAAGTTAGTGACATTAAAGAAAAATGTAATAATGGGAAAAAGTAAGTGTAGCATAATATAATATTTTTATATGAAAATTGATTGAAGTTAGATTATGGGCTCTGTGAATTAACATGTAAGAGCTGCACCTAGGTCAAAAATAAGTGCTCTTTTAATACAGGATTCTGCAAGGGAGCTAAATGTTTGGTTTTATTCTTTCTAGGTACTAGAAATTTTACTCAGATTTTCAGCTGCAATTTATTTGCTCTACATATCTAAATTTAAAAATTCTTAATGAAAGTTCTTGAAATTGGGGCTTTGTATATGATAGGAAGATTTGTTTTAGGGCCCTGGCTGGTTGGCTAAATTGGTTGGAATGTCATCCTGTGTACCAAAGTGTTGCAGGTTTGGTCCCCAGTTGGGGCACATACCTAGGTCGCGGGTTTGACCCACATTCAGGGCACATATGGAAACCAGCCGATTGATATTTCACTCACATTGATGTGTCTCTGTCTCTCTCTCTCTCTCTCTCTCTTTCTCTCTTTGCTGTCCATCCCCCCCATCTCTAAAAATTAGTGGACATATCCTCTGGTGAGGATTTAAAAAATTAAAAGAAAAAGATTTGTTTTAGGAATGTTTGGAGCCATTTCTTTGAGTGGGAATATGAAGTTTATTGTAGATGAGTAATTATAAACAACATATTCCTATATCACTTTCCAGTACCTTACTGTGTATCTGGAAAGAATCTTGGACATGTCTGAATGAGGTATTAGTTCAAATTATTTTTTGTTTTTCATCATTTGCAGCCATGGGAACCACTTATATACCTCCCACATTAATGTATTATTTGCCTTTGGGTTGAGATATTTGTTCATCATTTCAGAGCTCTGATTAACAATACCAAAAATGTAGCCTTTGTGTGTATTCTTGTCGGAAGGACAGCCTTTAATTCTAAGTGTTTTTTAGCCAATTCCTGTGGAAGGTTTTGTTTCTCTCTAGTGTACTTCACAAATTGTTCGTGTGTTCTTTAAATGTGAAGAATAACATCTCTGCAGTACTAAAACTTTACATTCTACCTCCAGTCCTCTCTCCCAGCACTTTGACAGTTTTTGTTTTCATGTTTTGTCAGGTCTTACTCCATGTGCTAAAAGTAAAAAATAAAACAATATCTAATGCCCTTTTGGTGAGAAAAGTGAATGATAAAAATAGATTCTGTTTATGTCTTGTGCCATGATACCTGTACTAAATTGCCACTATACAGCCTTCTAATAATAAGAAATTAGGAAATTAAAACAACTTTTAAATTTCTTCATTCCCAATTTTGGATGACATATATAAAAAAAAGCCAGCAACTTCCGGCCAAGATGGAGGTATAGGTAGGCTCATGTTGCCTCCTCACACAACTATAAAAGGATAACAACCAATCTAAAAACAAAAAACAACCAGAAATGCCCTAAAATCAAACTGTATGGAAGTCTGACAACCAAGGATTTAAAGAAGAAACATTCATCCACATAGGTAGGAAGGGTGAACAGGACATGGTGTGGTGTGGAGAGGTGGTCATGAGGCCAGCAGAATGGATGGTTTCACATGCATGTGTGGTGGATAAAAACCAGGAGGGACAACTGGGGAGCAAACAATCCCAGCCCCAAGCCAGATGCACATCACCTGGGGTTCCAGTGCTGGGGAAATAAAGCCTCATAACCTCCAGCTATAAAATCTAGTGGGGGTATTGGTGGTGGAAAAAACTGCCAGTGTCAGGAGAGTCCATTTAATGGGCCCACAGGCTCTTAGAACATACACAAAACCACCCATTCTGGGAATCAGCACCAGGGCAGCAGCTAGGTGGGTACCAGTTGCTTACAGGGAGTGGAGAAAGTGACAGGAAATGGGGCAAGAGCCTAGCAAACAGCATTGTTCCCTCTCTGACCCCTCCCTCACATACAGTGCCACAAAGCAGTGAATCAGGTTGCAACTGCCCTGCCAATACCTAAGGCTCCGCCCCTTACAATGTAATGGGTGTGTTCACACAGGGAGTCAAAGAAGCTCTGCCTAATACACAGAAACACAGGGAGGCTGCCAAATTGAGGACACAAATAAATATGGCCCAAATGAAAGAACAAATCAAAACCCTAGAAAAAGAATTAAGTAACATGGAGATAGCTAACCTTTTAGATGCAGAGTTCAAAACACTGGTGATCAAGATGCTCACAGAAGTGGCTTTTGAGTATAGCCACAAAATAAAGGAAGAAATGATTCCTATACACAGTTAAATAAAGAAAAATACACTGGGAACCAAAAGTGAATGGAAGAAAGCCAGGATTCAAATCAACAATGTGGATCAAAAGGAAGAAATAAACATTCAACCAGAACAGAAAGAAGAAACAAAAATTCAAAAAAATAAGAAGAGGCTTAGGCATTTCTGGAACAACTTTAAATGTTCCAACATCTGAATCATAGGGGTGCCAGAAGAAGAAGAGGAAGAGCAAGAAATTGAAAAGTTATTTGAAAAAATAAGGAAAGAAAACTTCCCCAATTTGGTAATGGAAATAACATCCAAGTCCAGGAAGCTCAGAGAGTTCCAAACAAGTGGGGCCCAAAGAGGACCACACCAAGATATAATCATAATCAAAATGCCAAAGAATAAAGAGAATCTTAAAAGTAGCAAGAGAGAAAGAAAGATTTATCTACAAAGGACTTCCCATACAACTATCAGCTGATTGCTCAAGAGAAGCCTTGCAGGCAAGAAGGGACTGGCAGGAAGTATTCAGAGATGCAAAGCAAGGACCTATGACCAAGGGTACTCTATTCAGCAAAGCTGTCATTTAGAATGGAAGGACAGATAAAGTGCCTCCCAGACAAGGTAAAGCTAAAGGAGTTCATCATCACCAATCCCTTGTCATATGAAATGTTAAAGGGACTTATTCAAGAAAAAGAAGATCAAAACTATAAACAGTAAAATGACAACAAACTCGTAACTATCAAAAATGGAATCTAAAAAATAAAAACTATGCAAGCAACTAGATCAGGAACAGAATGGTAGAATTGGAGATCACATAGATGGTTACCAGCAGGGAGGGGGAGGGGGAGAATGGGACAATAGGTTCAGGGAAGCATAATTAGTAAGTACAAAATAGACAAGGGGGTGTCAAGAGTAGTATCGGAAGTGGAGAAGCCAAAGAACTCATATGTACAATACATGGACCCGAACTGAGGGTGGTATTGCTGGAGTGAATGGGGGTACCAGGCAGAGGGGGACAAAGGGGAAAAATTGAGACAACTATAATAGCATAATCAATAAAATATACTTAATAAAAAAAGCCAATATAGGAATTTCGCAAATAAACATTGTCATTTCTCATTCCATGAGCCAGAGCTTAGCTTTTTAGTCTGGCAGATACCTGAGTGGAAATCACTGCTAGGTGTAGTAAATGCACCTCCCTATTTGTGCTTAAAGGGGTTATAATTAAGTTAGCCAGGATAGGTATGTTGTTTTAGTGTCCTTCAGTATCCTTCTCTCATCTGTGATGACCCAACGTCTGAAAAGCCCACAGAAGCATCTGTAGGGTTGCTTCCTTCGGGTATCTTTCCATCACTCACCTAGTACTCTTTGTCTTAAATTTATGGAAGAAATGTCGTAACTTCCAGTCATCTCAGACTTATAGATATTATTAGTGAACATTTGTGGTATACCCTAGGATTATTTTTATAGATTTGAAGAATGAGCATGGGGCAAAGTAGTCATTATAATAATCACCCAGATTTGTATTCCTGAATAAAACCCCAACTGTTATGAATTTATCTTTCCTAGTTATATTGCAACTCAGACCTCAACCCAAAGCATACACAGAGCATCGCTCCTCTCTGTTTCTTCTTTCTCCTGACCTTCTGACAACTTTGATAAAGCAACTCAACTACTTTAAATGAACTTCAAATTTTGTATTCTGAGTAGAAATTAAGTGAATGGGAAGCCAAGAATTTATTCTAAGTGGTAAGATTTATGAACATGGATGTTCCTGCTATTAGTGGACTTGCTACATTGTAGCACAAAGCCATTCTTTACCCATATTCATGGAGAAAACAAATAAAAGAAAAAATACAAAACAGGGGAGAAAAAAGCCCAGCTATCCTACTATGTGGAATGCATCTTGTTTTGCTTTTGTACATGTGGTTTATATGTTAACCGGTACATGGGCTTCTTTGGCTGGCTGAGGAGGTCCCTCCGGGCTGATATTCCTTGTTTGCCTGGCTGCTGCTAGCCCTGTTGGCGTTCACTGCAGGTCTCTCTCAACTCAACTCGAGTCAGCTTTCACTGGTGCAGCAGACCACCCTGGGTTCTGGCTAGGAACCCTGTGCACCCAGCCCATGCAATCCACCCACAGCTTTTGTTGTGGGACCATGTTGGTCCTGGGTTAGCAGCTCTGACAATCTCCCCAGGAAACTCAGATATTGCTGTTCCTGTCGCATAGGAACCAAGGGGAGTCATGACTTCCTCAGCTGCCACCAGTCTGATGAGATTAACGTGCTAGAGGCCCTTGAGGTGCTGTTCTTCCAGAGTCTTCAGAATAGTTCATGACAAAAGACTTTGCCTTGGAGGTCCTCCAAAATCTGTATGTTTTAATTCCATGTCCTTCTTTTCTGAGAAGTGGACTTGCAGGGAACTGGGAAGAAATCAGAACCACTGTCTCCTGGTTGCTGTTTGTCTCCTTCATCCCAGAAGCAGTCCAAGATCAAAACAGCCAAGTTTGCCTTTTCCTTCTAATTAAGTGCTTCTCCTGCCTCATCACTAAGACTTATGATGGCTTGGATTTTCCCTCATAGGAGGAAAACAAGCAAACAATTAAAAAGATCTTTATGTTCCCATGTCAAGGGCTAGTATTGATATATAGTATATGAGAGCTAAGAGGATTTAGAAAATCATTTCTCTCTCCAAGCAGCCTCACTTACAAATCTCTTTTCTCCTGAAAAATCTTATTTGACCTGCAGAAATTGAACATTGAGTTGCTTTATATTTTGGCACAGCAATCCTACTGTCCAATGGTCTCTATCCCTTCCCTTCCTCCTCCTTTTTCAAGGTCTCTCAGTCAACTCCCAGTGATGACCAACAAGTAGGTCATCTGCGCACAAAAGCAGAGAAGGATTAATATGATCTCCAGATAGCATCCTCATTACAAAAATCACCATATTTCTGTGGCCCACATTGTTGTAATTCCATATCATTGCAGTTACAGAAACCATATCTATCACAGGGTTATGGAAAGGGCTCTTATTGGAATCTTTTCCTCCCCGAATTGATACATGTAATTACAGATAAAGAAGGATAAGATGTCAAATGCAGATAACAAAAGGCAGGTTTACAAATGGAATTAATGTCAGAAAAAATAAATGTTACCTCCATAACATAAGCCTACATTACCCTGTAGTTGCAATCTGAAGTGCATCATCATCCTGAGTCACTAGAACCTTGAAATCTTTAAATTCTGATATTTAATTTTACTTTAGTTATTTTTTTTTGATATCTGCAAACATAGAATTTTATCCCAAATATCACAGGACTTTATTCATGATTAAATGAGGAAACCAAATTTACTCTCTCTGTGAAGGTAAAAACTTCCTGTTTTATTTATAGGATTAAAAATAAGTGATTTTTATACAAATAAGAGAATAGCAGTATCATTGTAATGAGCCCATCTACTTATTTTTTCCAAGTTTTCTGACTTTTGGTCCTTAGACAGAAGAATGGTGTTGAAAGTAAAATAGGCATCCTGACCAGTGCTCCTTCCGTACAAATAGGGAGGTCATCTGTTTTAGTCTTCTACAATTCTTGGCAATAACAAAGGAAAAATTAATAAGACCAGTCATGAAGGCACTTTCTTACCTTAGGTACCCGTATCCAGTGGCTAAAGCTCAAAGAGCAGGTTCGGTGTGATGTACAGCAGAACACTGACGGGGGTAGGAAACCACAGTGCTCAGTATTTAGAAAACACTTATGTTTCCAGGCATAGGGGCAGAATGTATTTATTTCAGAAAGCATATTTTGACATAAGAACATGTTGCATTAAGATGGCATCACATATATTCTCTGTTTG
The DNA here is from genome assembly GCA_004027475.1 of Anoura caudifer. Taxonomy (NCBI): domain Eukaryota; kingdom Metazoa; phylum Chordata; class Mammalia; order Chiroptera; family Phyllostomidae; genus Anoura; species Anoura caudifer. The sequence goes on from PVKU01003228.1 coordinate 14,298, forward strand.
ACGCCCTTTCCACACGCACTGTAACCCCACCTTCAGGGCCGTTCCTATGAAAGGTGTTTCACAGCCAAAGGAAGACAGTCCAGCTGTCTTAAATTTCTTAGAGTAAAGTTAGCCAAGACATATCCTGTATAAAAACAGACTCAAACATTTGAATCTGACCTCTTGAGCCAGTTTTAAAATGACATCTTCAACCTGGGTTTTTAGAAGACTAAAGAAATCTGGAATCTAAGCAGTGACTTTTTTTTTTTTTTTTATCCTCACCCAAGGACATTTTTTAAATTGCTTTTAGAGAGAGAAAGAATAGAGAGAAACATAGATGTGAGAGAGAAACATCGATTGGTTGCTTTCTTGTATGCACCCCTCAACTGGGGATCAAACCTGCGCCCTGGGTCTGTGCCCCGACTGAGAATCCAACACGTGATCTTTCAGTCTAAGGGACCACACTCCGATCATCTGAACCACACTGGCCAGGGCTGCGGTGCCTTATTTTCTTTAATACAAAACCATTTAACATGTTTCTCTTTAACAGTTTTTACTATTTCCCATCTCATGGAAAAGGAAACAGAGCCCCATATTTCAGCCAGTTTGTAAAAAACTAAAATATTTATTACTAGAGATGGAATGTGTATCCATAATTTATGCCTTCAAAAAGTATGAATGTATAATATGAAATTATTAATGATACTTTTAGACAAACACCTAGTGTATCATTGAAATAAGATACATTATTTTTACTTTTTATTGGGTCCTCAATATATACTCTCCCATCAGAGTATGGTATACTTCAATAAAGAATGATAAAGAAATATATAATTGAAACTAAACTTTTACACACTTACCCTTACAATGACTGAATAGCAGACACATTCTATGACTGTAGAGACATCAGTGAATGCAGGAATGTTTGAGGGACTCCAAAGCTGTTGAAGGATACCTGGGTTTTGAATCAAGATTCAATGACTGAAGAGAAAGGAAGATATCCCTGAAGTAGGGAAAGTTTACGTACAAACATATTGGTGATAGTAGGGTAATGGTATTATTAGTAATAGCTATTAATACTAAAAGTAAAAGTCATATTACCTCAAGATTTATTGTTACATAGTAACTAAACTTTCCTCAATGGTAATTTAATTTGATTTTTTCAAGCCTTATGTGTACATATATTGGGAACTAAAGATATGAGAAATGGCTCTAATTTTCATAGTCCTTATGTATGCTGCCCATCAACTACTGGACTTTTAATAGGAGAATATTAGCTGAATAACATACCTATCACCCATAAAAAAAAGCATATTCTTTTCCCCCTCTTAAATGTATGTGTAAACTGCTTTAGTCTAATAGTATCTACTAGCTAAACTTTAAAAAATATATTTTGGTGAGAGGGAGACATGTCCCAAAGTGCTTTCCTTTCAATAATGCAGATTACAAAAAAATGACCATGACCATCCCTCCCAACAAGTAGGATCCTGTGTGTATTTGAAAGTTTAGGAAATATATGCCATGGAAACAAATGATAAGGCTTTTGGTGCAGAGATCTTCATTGCCTTAGCCAACAGTGATCTTCAGAGGCAGTGACATCATTGTTGCTTCACTGACTTAAGGATTTAATCTACAGCCAAAGCCTTGGTACTGAGGCAACTTCTTTGTCAGAGGTAGCTCAGAAGAGAAGACACAAAGGGCCTCCCTCTGAGTTATGGCAGGCTTTGCGACTCCTTTCTTGGCCCTTTGTCAAAGCACATGACTGGACTTGTAGAAGATTAACCCCCTTAACATTTCTGTAAAAAATTAAACAGATGCAAAGCAGCTCCATTACCTTTTTTCCCCTCTCTGTTGTGAATTCGGTATTGTAGCAGGCAGTGAATTTGAATTCCCTCAGAGAGGCCAGGGCAGTCAATGGGGACTGAAAGCGGGCCCTCTGAAGGGCTCAGCTGTGGGTTTTCTCGGGCTTTTGCTCTTCTTTGTAGCATTATTCCTATGAAAGAGTTTCCTCGAAGAGTGGGGTCAGTCCAGAGACCTTTGTAGTGCTTGAAGTAATCCATCCTTTAATCTGTTTCTTCCTGTGGGAAAAGCAGTATGAAAAGAGAGTGAGCTAATATTTATGTCCAGAAATAGACTATTTAGTTTTAATTCACTACTGTTGTTTGGAAAAAGCTTTTCTTTTTCAACTTTAGTTTTAATAAAGAAAAAAGATTTTAAAACTTATTCCATGGCTTGTGCTGATAATTTTATCTAGTCACATCTGAAGAGCTGATGTTGCTGTTCTTAACCTAGTTTCCTACCCTGGATTATTATTTCATTAATCCAACAGATACTGCATATTTTTAAAATTAAGTATATACTATTTTATTGTTTTAAAATCAATGATATCTATATCTTTTTTATTTTCCTGCTTCAGAGTTTGTTTACATATGTTGTATATGGAACAGATTATACATTTTATCATTATATATCAAAATATGTTTGAGGGTAACAAAATTCAGCTCTTTTTAAAGTTTTATTAAATTTATTGGGATGACATTGATTAATAGGTTTGTATAGGTTTCAAGTGTATATTTCCACATTACATGACCCATATATTGCATTGTGTGCTCACCACCCAAAGTCAAATCATCTTCTGTCATCACATATTTGGCCACCTCTTCTATCCCCCACCCCCTTCCCTCTAGTAACTACCATATGTTGTCCGTCTGTGTCTGTGAGTTCCAGTTTTATATCTCACATATGAATGAAATCATATGGTTCTTACCTTTTTCTGACTGACTTGTTTTGCTTAGCAAAATATTCTCAAAGTCCATTCATATTGTCACAAATAGTAGTATTTTTTCTTTTCTTACGACTGAGTAGTAATCCATTGTTGGTATGTATCGCATCTTCTTTATCCAATCATTTCTCAAAGGGCATTTTGGTAGTCTCCATGTCTCAGCCACCATGATAATGTTGCAGTGAACATAAGGGTTCATGAATTTTTGCAAACTGATGTTTTCAAGTTTTTCAGGTAGATCCCCAGAAGACGGTATTCAACTTCACTATCTGTTAGGGAAATGCAAATCAAAACAACAATGAGATACAACCCTACACCTGTTAGAATGGATATTATCAACAAGACAAGTTGGAGAGGTTGCAGAGAAAAAGGAACCCTCCTTCATGGCTGGTGGGAATGCAAACTAGTACAGCCACTATGGATCACAGTATGGAAAACAGCATTGCAGTTCATCAAAAACTAAAAATAGATTTACCATATGACCTAGCTCTTGACTTTTAATGACAAAATTGGTGACAATGATAACACAAATAACTCTGTTTTCTTTTGGGGATGAGATTGTATTTGGGAGTTGGGATGGTGAAAGAAGACATTTGCTTGTTTTTTATTGAACATTTTTAAAAATGCAATCACACATTCATATATATTCGAAAAAAAATTAAAACAACAAAGAGAAAAGTTTATTTGCCTCTGAAGTAGTAATCGTTCATTCCATTTCTGATTGTTCTGGTTTGGTCTATAACAATCTTATCTCATGGTAGTTCTCAATTCCCATCTAAAGACTCCAGATCACTGAGGTTCTTATGGTTTGGTGTTTCAGGGTTCTTAGGATATAATCCCAGCAGTGGAATTGCTGGGTCAAAAGGCAGTTCCATTTTTAGTTTTCTGAGGAAGTTCCATACTGTTTTCCACAGTGGCTGCACCAGTCTGCATTTTCCCCAACATTTCAAGTTCATAGCAGCACAATTTACAATAACCAAGTGTTGGAAGCAACCTGAGTGCCCATCAGTAGATGAGTGGTTCAAAAAACTATGGTACATTTACACAATGGAATTCCATGCAGCAGAAAGAAAGAAGGAGCTCCTACCCTTCGTGACAGCATGGATGGAACTGGAGAGCATTATGCTAAGTGAAATAAGCCAGGTGGTGAAAGACAAATACCATATGATCTCACCTATAAGTGGAACCTGATCAACAAAACAAACAAGCAAACAAAATATAAGCAGAGACATTGAAATTAAGAACAAACTGACAGTAACCAGAGGGGGGCAGGGAGGGGATAACAGAAGGAAAAAGGGGAAGAGTCATCAAGGAACATGTATAAAGGACACATGGACAAATCAAAAGGGGGGTAGGATCGAGGGTGGGAGGTGGGGATGGGTGGGGTGAGGGGGAGTTGTGGGGGTAAATAAAGACAAATGTACTTGAACAACAATAAAAAGAAACCATTAAAAAATAAAGAAAAAAATAAAAACTCCAGATCAATAGGAAGAAGAAAAGGAGATGGGGAATAACCCTTCCATTGTAAAATAGATGAAAGATAGAAGTAGAATATTTTTTAGGTACAATCTTTTGGAGAGAAAGTGCATCCGAATTTTCTTTTTAGTTCTTGACTAGTAGAAATAAAATAAAGTAGCTGCCTTCTTTATCTTTGAAATAGTGTAGAGTGAAAAAAGTGAAAAAAGAGAAATAAATAGGGTTTAGTCAAAGAAGTCAATGAAAGAATTTTCTTTATTCTCTTGACATCTGTTTTTCTCTTCTAGAGAAAATTGCTGTTAGAGAAAATTGATGATGTGCTATAAGCCTAGCAAGCACCTTTCCCAGGGACTAATAATATAGGGGCATGCAGAGACAAAACTATAAGTGTAATTTGAATTTTCAAATAAAGTAAATTTTCAGTACAAAATAATGCTATGATATAATCATGTGATTAAGGGGTTAGAATTTTTTGATACATAGGAAGAAGGCAGGAAGAAATTTGTGGTGGGGTAGAGTAGTGATAGATAAGACTGTCCTTGGGGAAAACATATTTAGAAATACAGCAGTGGGCAAAAGTAGGTTTAGGGTTGTTTGTTTGGAAAAGAATACATTAATAAATAATACCAGAATAAACTCTTGTGTTTCATTTACTCACAACCATAAACCCACAACTGTTTCACACCACTCCTGTCCATGTTGCTTCTCCTCTTGTCCCCAGGTGGCCTGGCAAGACCTAGCTGTAGGTCTCAGGTGAATCTTAAGAAATCAGAGCAGCACAGCACAGTGGAAAGGCACTGGGTCTCCAGGAGTCAAGAACATGAGTTCTGGTCCCCCTTTGCCACTAACAATGGGGTCCAAGGAGTTTGCTTCTCTGTTGTGCTTGTAGCCACCCTCCAGGTGGACATACTCAGTTTTAAGCTCTTTAAAGCTCCCTTATACTCATGGTGCTCAGCATAAGACCTGGCACCTGGAACATACTCCTAATACAGCTTTTGAGTGAAAGAGTGAAAATGCACCATTTTTCTTATTGCAAAAGTTAGGTGGGGCAGGGTGGTTAGAGGTTGTCATCTTTCCTAAGGTTTCTTCAAGCTCTTAAACCCAGATTTGAGATCATGTAGGTAATTTTTTTCCTACTCAAGTGTCTTATCTGTAACAGCCTTGTCATGCTGTGCAGCTTCTGTGTCGGTAACAGCAGCTTCACTCTCACGGTGTTGTGTTTTCTTGTTCTTTTACCTGCACTACTTAACAAGTTTCTGGTCTCTGGTCCTGTTTCCTTTTAGGAAGGTTTTAATGAGGTTTAATCATAGGTAACTGCCATTTTGTAAGTCCAAAATAGTTGAACATTGACAATTATCAATGGGTGAAACTAAGGTTCATTATCCCAACTGTAGTCACAGAAGTTTGGTCCCTTCCTTTAATTGTTTCAAAGTCTTCTCATTATCCCCCCAGCCCTCCCCCCATTCCTTTGCCTCTGTCACGCCCAGTCCCTTCTTGCCCCTACTCACAACAGCTTCGGTGATCCAACCTTCACTATCTCGGCTGGCCAGCCTATTTTATTACCAATCTCTTTCACTGTCTATACTCAGCTGCTCTGAAACTTCAGTTCCTGGACCGCCTAGCTTTCTCTTCACTGCGGGCCTTTGGAAATGCCACTCCTCTAGCCAGCAGTACTCTCCTCTTCCTTCCCTTTTCTACCACCGCTCAACCCTGTCACCTAGGTTGGCCAACACCCATCTTAGCAATGGACAAGAGATAATAAACACATAATAAATAAACTTTCATATTTAGGAGTGTAAAGTGCTATCAAAAAAGGATTTTCTTTTCTGTAACTACACTGACCCTGTATTTCATGTGTCCCATTTAAATGATGGTACTTATAACTGAACACAGTACCTCGGATGTGGTCTGATGAACAGAGACTGCAAAGGAAGATGAGAGCCCATGTTTGTGGCCCTATAATTCTATCGTTACAATTTTTTAAGGCAGCCAGCTCTTTCATTGTGATTTTCCATTGCTCTGACATAAAAGGGGCTTAAAAAAATGTTTGGCCAGAACTTCTTTTTTCTAGGAGCCCAGGAAAAAGGGATCATCATGGGGGAAGTTAGGAAGGTGTGGCAATTTTCAGGAACAGTTATTGTGTTTTATTTTTTGTAAATAGTTTTTAGATGTTTATAGAGCAGCTTAGGAAATGAAGCGCTTTCCCAGACAGGTGTTTTTGCTGGGCTTTGGAATACTGGTGTGGGAGAAATGCTACTGCAGCCTTCTTTTAATTCACAGGAGAAACATACCCTTTTGCTCCTTCCTGTATAATAACATTAGCTTTGCCAATATTATGAGTAATCAGTATAGGAAATGTAGTTATTTTGGGTTGGATATTATGTTTTCATAAAGTATGAGATAATAGGAAATGAAGTGGGTGAAATAAGTTAGGTTAAAAAATACAGGCTTTGGATCAAAGCCACCTGAGTGAATCTGGACTCCACTTCAGACAGTTTACTTAAAACCTGCCGTGCCTCAGTTTCTGTACATGTAAAATGAGGGGGGAAATCAGTGTCTTCCTTTTTGGGTTATTTTGAGAATTCAATGAGATGAAGTGCTTTGGGTATCATAAATTTACATAGCTACCAACATTTTTGTATAATTTCTTTGGATCTTTCTGCTTACAAAAATTAAAACATTATGGATATAAGTCCCATTCTTCATGCCTCCCCATTCCTTCCTACTTGTGGGTTATTCATTCACACATTTTGATATATATTATTTTTAGGGATTTTTATATTTTTGTCAGATCTCTATATAATATTAGTTAGGGTTTCTGTGCAGAAAAGGGTTTACATAGCAGCCCTAAGACTGCCGTCCTTAGAAAGGGATGCCTGCAAGGTTTGTCCTCAGCTGGAATCTGAGAACGTGGACTTCACGAGGTTCCCACCATCCCAGAACTGATAAGAGGGGCTCACTGCTCCAAAACTGTACGAACACGATGGTTGATGCTAATCACCTTCTCTCTTTCTGGGAATCTAGAATTTTGGCTTGTGCCAGGCAGAGCAGCCTGCACATCCAGCCCCCAGTAAAAACTTGAGTACTGAGCCTGTAATGTAGCTAACATTTCCTATGTGATGTCACACCTCATTGCTGGAGGATTAAGTGTGTCCTGTGTAACTCCGGTGGAGAGGACTCTTGGAAGCTTGCTTCTGGTTTTTCTGAACTTTACCCCATTTGCCCTTTCCCTTTGCTGATTTTTTCTTTCTACTTGCTTACTGTAATAAAGCATATCCATAAGCATGATTATAAGGGTGAGTTCTGTGAGTCCTCCTAGCAAAGGATTGAACCAGGGGTGGTCTTGGGGCCCCTGACAGAGTGTCGCCTTTGTGTTGGTTGGAATATAGGCTAAGCTGCTGCAATGAGAGCCCAGAATGCGGTGACTTGAATGAGAAAGACATTTAGTCATTTGTTTTTAGTGTAATAGTGTAGAAGTTGAAAGACCATTAGGCTGACAAGGGTAGATGACCAGGCAGCACACAACTAAGTGACTGGGGCTAGAGCAAGGAACATTAGGGAGGACATGGGGACAGCAGCACTGGGGACAGGGGCAGTCCTTCAATTGCCCATTGCATTCTAGGGCAGCGCAAATAACTCTAGAAGGCATTAATGACAGACTTTGGGAAAGAAGTCTTAATATTTGGGCTGTGGTCCTTTTTTAAAAACTTTGTTTTTACTGTTGACACTGTTACCCATGTCCCCATTTGTCCCCTTGTTTGCCCACCTCCCCCCAGCCCCCACCTCCCCTTTACTCTGACGCTTTAAAGTTGCCTGGTTAGGGAAGTGGACTAGTTGTGACCATAGGTCAAAATTCGGTAGCAGTGTGACCTGGCTTCGGCCCTGTCCTGCCAGATGCGGGTTTGAGGTTGGGGGAACACCAGCCTTCCACCCGGCGTGGTCAGTGGGCTGGGGTCCAAGCCTCACACTTGCAGTTGCAGCTGTGACATGGCAAGCTAGCCACAGGATTTGGCACATCAGCACTCATGGCTGAGAAGACTATTTTTTCTCCGTGACAATGGAAACGTTTTGCCTCTTCTCCTATTACATTGGTCAGTCTTTCGGTGATCCTGACTTGATCCGAGGATCTCCGTTCCCCAGTCCTTTTCTCTTATCCTCCTTTGGGTATTAAGATCTATGCCCCTATTTAACTGAGGGCTTACTATTCCTCCCTCTCAAAGAACCACCCTAACGCTGCCTCCACATCCTCGTCTTCTGGCTACTGACTATGGCTTATACCTCAAATAGAGTTTTTAGTTCCTTCCTCATTTCTGGTGCTTGTGACTGCTCCTTTATTGCGAGATTAGCTTTTCATTTAAAAGAATGTAGGTTATATTTCAGGTGGCATTTGTAGATATTTTTGGCAGCTGTTTTTTTTTTCCTTAAGTTCATAATATTCCTTTCCTGTTTGATTATAACTAGTGATTTTTTCGTAAAGATTCATACCAGAATGGTACTTGGGATTTTTTGGTTTTTAAAAACAAGATTGGCCAATTAAATAATTGAATTCTCACCCTGACCGGTGTTGTTCAGTTGGTTGGGTATTGTGCCACGAAGTGAAAGATCACCAGTTCAATCCCCGGTCAGGACACATGCCCGAGTTGTGGGTTTGGTCCCCATTCAGGATGTGTGCAAGAGGCTGATCGATGTTTCTCTCTCACACTGTTACTCTCCCTCTCCTTCTCCATCTCTCTCCTTCTCTCTAAAAATAAAATCTTTAAAAAATAAATTCTCAGCTTATTTGACTAATTTATGGGGGAAAAACAACTAGGATCAAGTGATAAGCAGGCTAACTCTATATACTAAGTGTTTCCTTTGTATCAAGCATAGCCAACGTCCTTGGCTTTTCCCTTCACCCCTCGTCCCTGCCTTTTTGCATCCCTTTCTTCCTCCTCTTTTTCTCTCTTCTCTGACCTCTTTCTATGGTGATGTCTATTGACCGTTGTTTTTAGCTTTCTTGTTCGAGAACCTTAAAGGAGAACTGTTTTTATAATTTATCCAGATATAAACATTGCAGGTTTTTCTTTTTAATTTACCACTCCGTTCCAGAAACAGTTATAAATTCACATGGAGGCAGGACTCTAAAGTGGATGTTGTTTTTCTCCAGGAGAGAAGATGCTTTTGGATTGTGTCTGTTTTAGTTGGTATAAACATATGATTTAAAAATATCTTCGCTGTTTCTATTGAAGAATGACTGCTATCCCTTTCTTTCTTCTCTCCCTCAGGCCCTCTGTCTCTTTCTTCTTCCCTCTCCTTCTTTATTCCTCTTATTTAAAATGAAATTTGGAATTGCTTAACATCAGCTGCAAATAAGATCATCTACTTTGATGAACAAGTTACTTAGAATCTCTTGTATGAACACTGCTTGAATTCCTGGCCTTGGCTAGATAAGTTACACATTATTTCCATTGCCCCAGAAAAAAATAGGAACAGGATGAAAGGGTTTGGACAGAGTAGAATCATAATCTCTACTGCAAAATAAAACATCTCAGAATGGATACTTACCTATTCAATGGTAGAGACTAATGTTGTCTTTATATATTATGAGCAGCTTCTAATATGTTTTCAGTTATTTTATATTTCACTGAGAAATGAGGCAGAGATTGGCTTTAATAATTACTTGGTGATTACCTGGATTTGTGCTTTTGTACTTTGATGTGAGAAAATTATTTCTTTAGTGTCAGATGTAGCTAAGTGACATTCTTTAAGAACTTGCAAAAACACTACTTTTTCATCTTGTGTTAATTACATACTGTGGGGCAGCAGTTAAATTGCACTTTTGAATCTGAGTCTTTTAATCAACTAGGAAAAGACTGAACCACTTGTGTTTTGACCAGCATCACTTAAGTTGCCATAGGTAACAAATTTAAGTTAACTTTAATGGGAAATTTTGATAATACTGTATTCACCATAGCAAGTTCACCCCAGAACTACAGATGCCTCTTCTTGCTAATCAACCTTGTGCACTATAGTTAGAGTGAGATCAGACTCATCCATGACAACCCCAAAATATACTTCCAAACCTGACACCCTTCTGCATAGTGACAAAAGTAAGCCTTGAGACCTTACCTTTACATAGGAGACTTGAACACAGAAGTTGACAGATGAGTAGTACCTGTTTGCGATGTCATTATTTGTAGGAAGTATTTTCCATTTAAGAATTTTTGATATTTTTTATAAATGTGAGAAATAGAAAGTGTAGTTGACTAAGTATGGGGTTCAGATCCCAAGTTTAAGAATAACTAAAATTCTAACAGTTGTCAATCATGTGACTACTTCTGTGGATTCTGTTTCGTGGGATATAAAATGGGCCTAGTAACAGGGATGCCTGCCTCACATAATTGTTATTAGGATAATGTAAAATATTTAAATGAAAATCATCTTATAACCTGTGAATATCATGAATTTTAGTTAACTAATTAGTCCTGTAAATGGAGGGTACTTGGAATTCAAAAAGAAATTCTAATTGGTATTTTCTATCTTGATAATGTTTCTTCATCTTGAAAAATTAGGCAGCTTCTTATTCTAAAATTCCTTTAACAACCAGAGATGAAGAACAGGTTCATAAGATTTTGGTTACCATTAACTATTATTAAGAGCTCTTATTTTTCTAAATGAACTCTGACATTTCAACTAGCTACTATATTTTTATCATTTACCTGATTTTTTAAACAAGAGGGCCTGTGAATAAGATTTGCAAAAAGACATGCTATGTTCATCATACTGAGGACCTGCTTCATTACTAACCCTTAAAATACCATAGTATTTTTATACTTTGATGAAATGGTACAGTGGCTTTAAAGGGCTGATTCTTGGGTCAGATGGTCTGCATTTGATTCCTATCCTTGCCTAAATGATGAATAGTGTTGGAAAAGTTACCTAGTATTTTATTTTTTTGATTAGTTCACAAAAATAATAGTGAGATTATAGTAGTGCCCTAGGTATTTGTCCAAGTGATTCATATTCATTCACTCACTCATTCATTCATTCATTCATTCATTCTCTCTCTCTCTCTCTCCCTCTCCCCCTCCCCTCACTAACCCCTTGCCTCTCCCTGCCTTGGTTTCTGTTGCTTGCTTTGTCATTGGAAAGTGTTCTTTGTCCATACTTTATAGTTGTTATCTATGAGAGAGTTTGTTAGATAGGAAATACTCAGCCATTCCAGAAGTGAACTGCTGTCATTTGTTTTGGAATGTGAAAGATGCACTAGCTATAAATTAAAAAAAAAAAATAGTGGGAGAAACATTTCTTGAAACAGAAGAAAGCTTCTGTTCCCAGGATATACTATAAGGCTATAAATTTTGCTTCTGGGAAAGAACTGTTTATCTAGCAGCAGATCATTTAAATAAAAAAAATCTGCCCTATCTGATGTAGCTCAGTGGATTGATCGCAGGCTGCAAATGAAAGAGTCGCCAGTTCGATTCCCAGTCAGGGCACATACCTGGATTTCAGGCCAGGTCCCCGGTGGGGGTACATGAAAGGCAACCACACACTGATGTTTCTCTCCCTCTCTTTCTCTTTCCCTTCCCCTCTCTCTAAAAATAAATAAAATCTTTAAAAAAATCTATAGTGAATCTTACTGTGATTCCCCAGGTGTATTTTTAAATAACTGCCTATTATAAAAGTATAAAAGTTATAATTTATAAGTTGGTGATTGAAAATACAGAAAAATATATTTAAATGTGATATTGAGTATATTTGAATATGATATCAACCCAATTGTCCTACAGGTTCCAGTTTGAGAGTCTAATCAAGTAGCTGCCAATCCTTAATGTACAGCATAATCTCTAGTTCAGGGGTATCAAACTCATTTTCACCAGGGGCCATATCAGCATTACAGTTGCCTTCAAAGGGCTGAATGTAATTTTAAGACTGTATAAATGTAGCTACTCCTTAACTAGGGGCAAGGACCTCTACATTCAGTCCTTTGATGGCAACTGCGAGGTTGATGTGGCCCCCGGTGAAGATGAGCTTGATGCCCCTGCTCTAATCCATGGTGTTTGTGAAAAACACAGATTTCTGGCTTCCATCCCAGGATACTCTGATTTAATAAGTGTGGAGATGTATTATTAACACTTTTTTTGGTGATTCTCGTTCTTCAGCTAGGTTCAAGAATTGTTGGTATATCTTTCAATCCCAACTTAGATGTCAGGCTCCTCAGGATATATGAGTGAGAGTTTAAGGAAGAGGGAAACTTCTGAGTGGTTTTACAAGTTATATCTGTAACTTCCTACACAGCATATGACTATACTGAGTTAAACAGAGAAAAAAGGAATTAATTGAAAGACCCTACTATGGAAAAAATATGTTGATAGGCTTTTAAGCCAGTGTACCCTTAAAAACTTTACTGAGCTGGCAAAAATCATGTATTTTTATGAGCTTTATTTCTCAATCTAGGCCATGTATTTGTTTTTTGTCATCTGGGATAACTGCTACTTCCTGATCTCTAGAACCTGACTAAAACATGAATTAAATGTTGGAGACTAGAATGGTACAGTATGGGATTGTGTAGTAGAGATTTGTTTTACCACTAAGCCAGAATGAGAACTGATGGTCCTGCCAGGTAAATTTGCTAGTGGTGTCCTTGTCTTAACAGAATGGAGGGGGAGAGTAGCACATCTATCACATGACAGCTATGCATTAGGTGAGACAGGCTATGTTCATGAATCCAGTAACAAGCAATAGTTGGAACTGTAACTGTAATTCTAATAATGTTTTAATACTTTTACTGCTATCATTCTTTAAAACTTAAATTTGGTGTCTGTGGAAAAAAGTTAAATGCTCTGTTCACTTTATCAGAAATTCTAGACTGTAGGTTCTATGATTAATTTGAATTTATTATAAAGTCATGGAACGTCAGGGAGAGAAGGGGTTTTTATGCCAGGGTGGTCTCTAAGTGATTTTCCGCTCAAGAAGTTTGTTAAACCTTTTTATGTACCTGGATAACTACTTATTAAAAAGAAATTGTCTGCATCTATGAGTTTTTGCTTGTTAATCTTATTTGCTCACTTTGTTTTCAGTTTTATATCTCACATATGAGTGAAATCATACGGTTCTTGACTTATGTCCCTTAGCCTGAGAGTCTCAAGATCCGTGCATGTTGTTGCAAATGGCAGTGTTTCATCTTTTCTTATGGCTGTATTCCCTTGTATATGTGCACCACATCTTCTTGGTCCAATCATCCATCGAAGGGGACTTCGGTTGTTTCCATGTCTTGGACACCGTGAATAATGCAGCAGTGAGCTCAGGGTACATACACGCAGACGGCAGCACAGTGGTTACCAGAGGGGAAAGGGGGTGATGGGGAGGTAGTAAAGGGTAAATGGGATCAAACCTATGGTGACAGAAGGAGATTTGACTTTGGGTGGGAAACACACGATGCAATATACGGATAATGTGCTCTAGAATTGTATACTTGAAGCCTATATGCTTTCTTTAACCAATGTCACCCAAATAAATTTAAAAAGAGAGAAAGCATCTGTCAGGAAGTTCAAAATGTAAAGTAGATGGAAGTGAGCTCTTCTGTTTGGGAGTCTCAGCCACTTGCTTTACCTCGTCCTGTGGTCTCTGGGGGAGAGGTTCATGCCGCTCTGTGGGGTGTAGTTTCAGGGCAGCTTGTATGATAAGCAGGATTTTAAGATGGCCCCAGGATTTCCATCCCTGGGTGCATGCCCTTTGTAATCTGTGCCCCCTCCCAAGCATGGGCAGAACCTGTGAATATGATGCAATATCAAAAGGGAGATTACCCTGGGTACGCTTAACCTCATTAGAGGACCTAATTTCAACGAAGGTGCAGTATTAAAGAAATGTGCCCCTGCTGGCCTGGAAGAAAGTAAAAAGCCATGTCGTGAACTGCCCGTGGGGGCCTCCTAACAAGAAACTACGGGAGCCTCTAGGAGTTGAAGCCTTGGCTGACAGCTAACAAGAAAAGTGGGACCTCAGTCACACACCCACAGGGAAATGAAGCATGGTAACAACCCATGAGTTTAGAAGAGGACCTCAAAGGTCAGATGAGAGCCTCGGCCTGGCCGGTGTCTAGACTGCAGCTTTTCAAGAACCTGAAAAAGAAAACCAGGTGAGCCCTCCCAGACTCTGACCTACAAGACTGAATTAACAAAGGAGTGTTGATTTAAGCTGCTAAAAAAATGTGGCGATTTGTTACACAGCAAATAGAAAGCAAAGAGGGTTGACATAGTGTGAGTCATAACTTCTGTACTGCAAATAAAAATCCCAAGTCATGTTGGTGGTGGTTTGGAAACATCATATACAGATAAAGGAAAGGAAGCACTTATATTTTAGCAGTGTATAATGAAAGCTCCCTCTTGTTAGGCTCTGAGGCTTACTATTAATAGCCCATCTAAGATGATGTCATGTGGTTCTATTCAGAAGTAGAAATGAAAGGTTCTGCTGCTAATGATAATTATTATAATAATTATAAAAATAGTAGGTAATGTAACTATATGGATAAAGTATTATTATTTTATTATATTTATTATATGGTTTGAGAATCCTCCTCAGGAAAAGACCAGCCTCTGTTGGAAAAAAAAATCAAATATGATAGCCTGCTTGAGTCAGAAGATGAGACCATATGGGACTTGCTTGTGAGCAGAACTTTCCTATTTGAGAAAGAGGATGAATTTGCTTGGGTACCAGCAAAGGAAGAGAAAGAGGAAAGATAGGGGGTTAGTGCCCTGAAAGGGTGGGTAATGTGGGCTGGGTCACCCTTTCCTGAAAAACTGCAACCGAGTGACTAAACTTACCAAATATTTGTTGCAAGAGGATCATCCTCAAGCCAGAGAAGGGAATGAACTTTTTATAATAGTCAACATGAGATGTAAGGGAGACATTGTGCAGGGAGGGAGGGGGCCATGAAGAAGTGGTCAGCTTTTTGGAATTTGCTGAAACGGCGGAGAGGGCTCTGGACTCCTATAAGTCTCTTAGATGTGGAGAAGCAGTATGGGACAACTGAAAACATCCATTTAAATTTAACCATGTATTAGCCACCAGATGGACCCTCCACCCATGTAACTTTATTTTGTTCGTCTGAGGGTAGATCTCCTTACTGTCTTGTTCTCTGTAAATTCGAAGCACTTAGCATAGTGGTTGATATGTTAGGTGCTTTATAAGTATTTTCTTAACTTTATTTACCAAAAATATATAGAAATAGTTTCTGTTACATACTAAGTGTCTGTTACATACTCAGTTTATAATGCGGGACCAAACAGGCTTAGATCTTGCCCTCATAGATAATATAGGCTAGTTAATAAATGAAAGAACAATGTGTATTAAATACATTTGTTAATCCTCAGTTTACTGAGATATTTCAAGTTCAATGAATTAAATAACTTACTCATTCAGCTATAAAGTGGACAAGTCAGCAGTGATAGTTCTTTTGTCTAATATCTAATTTGTTGCACTTTTTAAGTACTATATACTACTGCCCATCTATTTAAATGACATTATGTGGATGTTTTTCAGCTCAAGAGCTTTTAATATGAAATCATGCTCATAAAAATCTATAAATGCTCATACATCTCTCAGGAAAACTGACACAATTCTTTATAATTAATCAATTTTAAAATACTTGGAGGTTTATTTATAAAAGACAAATATTTGTGATTACAGTAAGTGAAGCTGTTTCAAGGCTCAGTTCCATTTATGAATGTGTTCTTAGTGGAAATCTAAACTTTTTTCAGATAAAAGTGAAAGAACAGCCATACATTCACTCTTATGCCCTCCTCCTTCCCCCGATTTCCACTTGCTGTGTTGAATTGCCTCTAAAAAAAGTGCTTCGTTTATTTGATTAGCTTGAAAAGATGCTCTGTCATACTGAGAGCCTTCTCTGTCCCCAAACCATTAACATATGCTCTTTCTCCCTTCACTCTTCTCAGAAAACCCTGGAAACACTGTCATTTTAACAGGCAAGGATGTCCAAAATCACTGGCTAAAAATATGCAGATTTTCCATACACATGCCTTATTCTATGTTGACCCATTTCTGCCCACTTTCGTCCTTCCCCTCTGTCCCCCCCCACTAGTTTTGTCATATTTCTGAAATGCTAAATTCAGCCACTTATTATTTTACTCTCTAGCATTTATGCACTATTTTCATTTTTGCAATGTATTATTTTCATTTCCACTGAACACTTGTGAAGGTTTGAAAAAGTCAAAATAAGATCCCGTTAATGAAGTGACCCCGTAGATTTCACGCAGCACCCCCAAGAACACAGCTAAATAGTGAGCCTTTGTGCAGATTGGACCGGGGCAGCGTTTCTCTACTCCACGGCTTTCACCAATAGCAGCCTGTTACTAGGCATTGTGGCTTTCCCCTATTTTTAAAAATTTGACTTGTATTTTTTTCAGTTAGTTTCCACATTTATGTAAGAAGATCATTTATTCATAATACAACACTAACATGTATCTTTCGCACTGAACTAATTAAATGATTGACCTTTAGAAGTAATTATAGCTCAAACAGAATCCACAAGTGTTCCTACCATGCTCTCTAGGGAAGATGAGGAGGGAAGTAGCCAGTTTGACTCTTAACACTGAATTGAAAATATCCCTTTTAAATTTCACTACAATTTATTAAGTGCTTCATTCATTGTGCCCATGTTTTGCAGTTAAGTAGACACAAGGAAATCCCCCATTTTCTATGGAAACCAATGGAGGAACTTAATGGGAAACACCAGTCTTTTAATATGGGTGAGCTTTTTATAAGTCCAGATGGGATCATTCATATACTATCCATTTCGATTCCATTCGTTAAAGATAATTTTTCCAGAAAACCTTTCCTGAGAGGGTGGTTTTTCGTGACTCTCTAAGCATGTTTTTTTTCACCTGATCATTGCTCAGAATAAGCAGAAAAAGTCACAGTCCAAAGTAGTTTATTTGACAATAAACATTTAAAGAAATTCAGTGTGTTCATTCACTGTTATTTCCAGATTTTCATTGTTGGTTAGTGAATCTCAGTGTTTTAGGTAAGAAATTTCAGCTGAAATAATGGAGAAAATGCCCTTTCTCTGAGCACAAGTAGAGACCACACTGACCTAGCTTCAAAGGAGGAATTCCTTCTTTCTCTCCAATGCCTGGCAACATCAAAGGCCACTCTGAATATCAAGGCTGTAACCTAAGTGGCTCAAGGTGGCAGAGCTGCTGGCAGTGGAATTATGTCACACCAGATGGCAACTTGGAATATTTCTAGCATCTGCAGAGGAAAGTTTACATAGCTTTGGAAAAGGTTGGAGCAGAGAGGCAGACGTAGTCCAGTCATACTCCGTGACTGCTGTGTCCTTTCTCCCCTCAGCTGCCTAGGCAAGCCTCTCTCCTCTGCCTTTTCTGAGCAGGCTCCAGCAACACCCAAGTGAAGTTATTCTACAACAACACGGAATCCTAACTCCTTTTTCCCCTTTGACATTTCTCCTTTTTCCATTCTACTTCCTGCTTCCTGGAACATTTTGCATGAATCCGCACAGAATAAAGATGCAGGGGAAGAACTATCTATGTTCGTACAGCCAGGACTTGCACCGGGGTGACTTAGATGCCTGCAGGGATCCCATGCACTCTCCTTTCTGAAGGCGATATTCAAAGCATTTAACTATGAATGTGTCATGGCCACACCCAATAAGAATGGGCACTGGTGCAAGTGTGGAGGCAGGGTGGTGGCACTCCCTTGCTGTACCAAGTCTTTCTCTTTAAGTTGCCTTTGTGGGTCTGCAGTGCATGGGGTGGTTTGGATAGCAATTATTTGCCAACTGGTGCGGAAACATTTCAGTGCTTTAACATCGGGTAAGACCATGCTCACAGTACTGGCTACATAACTACGTAGGCCTCCTCTCTTTCAATACTTTAATTCCTGCTTATCCATGCTCCTTACGTGAACAACACTTAGGGAGAATGCTTACATATCTGATCATTACTGTCTCACACTCACATAGTATCTTTTTATTCATAAAACATAGACATTTGATTATTAAAAGATACCATCTTTGGCAGTGCAATATAAGAAAAATATGAAAGAGTTGATGTCCTCCAAGGGCATTCTGGTTTTATTCAACAAGTCGGGAGATGGGTCTTGGAGGCAGGAATAGCTTCATCTTACAGATGAGGCCACATGACCTCAGAGATAAAGTTTCAAAATGTGGTTCCCAATCAACAACATCAACCTCACCCAGAAACTAGTTAGAAATGCCCATTTCAGGCCCCAACCAAGACCTACTGGCTAGAAACTCCAGGCATGGGACCAAGCGGTCTGCATTTTAATAAGCCCTCTAGATAATTCCAGTGCACTCTATTGCTTGTGACCCACTATCTGAGAGGTTCAATGACTCACTCAGGCCTTCAGTGAAGTTTGATTCAAGTTCAGGGTCCTCTCCACCTTACCTTCCTGTCTCCACAGTGGCAGGTATTTATTGAGTGCCCAAGCTAATTTGAAATAATTGTGTGTAGTCTATGGGGGGCTTAATGCCAGATTAAGCCAAATACCATCTCTGGATGGTATTTGCCAGTCAGAGGAGCAACCCAATTTAAATATACAGCAGAGAGAAGACTGAAAGAAACAACTGCTGTATCCTTCTACTTTCACACATGCAAATATTCTTTTCTGTATGTGACATTGTGAATGAAATTGTTTTAACTTTAAATGTTTACTTTTATGTGTTTTACTTGTATTTAACACTACATAGCACTTGCATATTAATGGTTACGTAGACTTGAGAAAATATATAAACTGTCGGATGGTTACGGATATTACCTAACGGTCCTCTTTTGATGTTCATCTTAAATTAACCTTGCCTGTATTTTTTAAATTTATTTTTATTATTTTTTAATTTTATTTTTCAATTACCTCTCCTATGATACTATTGCTGCATATATCTCTAGTGTATGGCATTTTGCTCCCTTTCTTCTTTTTCATATAAATTGGTGTCCAACATTGCAACTTTCCTTGTCACCTGTGTTTTTCCTTATAGAATTTTATACCACATAATATCCTGATCATAGCTCTGGGTCCTTTTTCAGTTTCTTTTCTGAAGGCTCAGAAAGACTCTTGGCAGAATTTGAGATGAGAGTGATTATTTTTCTCCTGTTATGTGAAACAATCCTTACATTGGAATATATTTAATTTTAGTTTCCCCTGTCAAAATTTTAGAGTTTTTCCTCATCCTCTTATCTTGGGTAAATTATTTAACAATTTTCTAAAACAAAGTACCTCCATTTCATGGATCCAAATCCTTATTCTGCTATGTAGGAACCTGGTGTGGCTCCTGTCTGTTTATTGGCCGGCCTTCCTTCCTTCCTTCCTTCCTTCCTTCCTTCCTTCCTCTCTCTCTTTCTCTCCCTCCCTCCCTGCCTCCTTCCCTCCCTTTCTTCCTTCCTTTCAATTCATTCATTCATTTTTTAAACATGGACTCTGCTTTCATGGATTGTAGAGCCTTGGATAATAGCAACAATCAGTGCTGGACTTGAGAAAGTCATTATTTGATTTGGTACACTAACATCCTTGTGACTATGATCCCCTTAGTAGAGGTGAGGAAGCTGAAGCTCTGAAATGTTTAAAAGTGTACCTAAATTGTATGGTTTGCCTTCACTTAGAACCTTTATGTGTTCTAACAGTAACAAACAGCAAAATGCCACTCCATAGTGCCCCATAGGCTAGGATTTAGTTACTCTTTGTGCCAAACTTTGCCTTCCCCTTCACATCCCTTCCTCATGCTGCCCATGCTAATTTCTCCCTGACATCAGCTTTACAGTTAGAAACTATCCTAACAGGGGACCTGGCCTACCTGCACCACGTAAATTGCTGATCTGCATCCTGATAGTTACATGGAATATGTAGCGGCTGGCTCCATTCCTCTCTCTCTCCCCGATTGTACAGTCTTCGAGGCAGATCCCAGACCTCTGAGGAGAGAGAAGCAGTGGGCTTCCCCATATATAATGTCTTTGTTTAATTAACCAAAAACCTTCTAATGTTGAGCTCTCATTTCTAACCATTTAGTTAAAAAAAAAAAAAAAAGAAAAAGAAAATCCCCCAGCAGCTTTTTTGCATTAAGAGGGATCCAAGGAGGAAATCTCTTGCTGTAGCTTAAGCAAGAAATTGTCTTTTCTGAATTGTTCCACATGTGGGGTATATTATAGTCATGGTTGTTGCTACTATTTGACAGAATTTCTAAAATAAACTTTCATTTATTACTACTATTCTCAGTCACTCTTTTTCCCCAGGCACTAAGTAACATTCTGGGTTTTCAATACAAGGAATAGAAATCTGCTAAGTGCTAAAATCTTTCTCCCGAACCATCACATGGAATCATCATAATAATCACTTGATGAAATGAATGTTCTTATTTTTAAAAATTTTTTTAAGATCTTGCTATTAAAAAAATATTTGTAGATAGAGGGGATGGGAAGGAAAAAGAGAGGGAGAGAAACATCAATGTGTGGTTGTTTCTCATGCACCCCCTACTAGGGACCTGGCCCACAACCCAGGTGTGTGCCCTGACTGGGGATCAAATCAGTGACCCTTTGGTTCACAGGCAGGTGCTCAATTCACTGAGCCACACCAGCCAGGGCTTGTTTTTTTATTTTTATTTTTTATATCTCCCTCAACCCTCTCCCCTTTGGCAACCATCAACTTAGCCTGTGATCTATGGGTCTGTTTCTATTTTGTTTTATTTATTCATTTGTTTTTTTAGATTCCACATATAGGTGGAATCATAAGGTATTTGTCTTCTTCCATCTGACTCATTTCACTTAGCATAATGGCCTTTAGGTCTATTTCTGTTGGAGCAAATGGCAAGATTTCATTCTTTTTTATGGCTGAATAATATTCCATGGCATGTGTGGATCACATCTTCTTTACCCAATCATCTATTAACACCTAGGTTACCTGTATATCTTGGCTATGTAAACTCTGCAATGAACATGTTTTGTTGTTGTTGTTGTTTGTTATTTTGTTTGTTTGTTTGTTTGTTTTTCCTTTGGATAAATACCCAGAATGGAATCCTGGGCTATGGCAGCTTTATTTTTAATTTTTTGAGGAACCTCCATACTCATACTGTATCTCCATACTGTTTTCCTTAGTGGCTGTACCAATTTACAATCCCTAAAACAGTGTATGAGGGTCCCGTTTTTTTCCACATCCTCTCCAGCACTTGTTGTTTATTGACTTTTTGATGACAGCCATTCTGACAGGTGTGAAGTGGTATCTCCTTGTGATTTTGATTTGCATTTCCCTGATGATTAGTGATGTTGAACATGTTTTCAGATGTCTGTTGACCATCTGTATGTTTTTTTTTTTTTTTGAGAAATGTCTATTTACATCCTTTGTCCATTTTTTAAATTGGATTGTTTGTGGCGAGGGGATTGGTATTATTTATTATTCTTTCTTGCAAGCTCTTCCCAGCCCTGAAGACTGAGTAAGACCAACTATCACATGCTCTTGTAGTACATAGTACTTGCTCTTCTCAGCACTTATTATAGTCTGTAATCATATGTCTACCATATTTTGCCATGTATATGTGCACTTTTTTGCCCAAAATTTTGAGGGAAAAAGAAGGATGCACATTATACATGGGAATAATGATTACAAACAATGGGTAAAATAATGAGCATAATAATCCTGTGTATAATGCATACAAAAACATGAGTGTGCATTATACATAGCAAATTACGGTATGTAGTTAATTGTTTAAACTCTCTCTTTTACATCAAAGCTCTTGAAAGGACAGCAATCCATCTTTTTTACTCACCATATTCTTTCTAGTGCCTGGCAGAGTGCTGTGCATGTGGTAGACACTCAGGAAATATTTGTGAAATAGAGTGGACTGATCCTCCTCCCCTCAGAAATGCATTGGCTGCTCAGGGGCCATTCTTTATGGTAAAGTCAAGCTTGCTGGGCCATTTTCCTAACTCACAGGAAGAAATAGAGCATTTAGTCAGGGTTGCCAAAGGTAGGTTCCTGAGTCATAGTTGTGGCTCAGGGAGACAGTGCCTAGCACCACATCTGAAGGATGAGGTAATGCTGGAAGTGGAAGAAATGGAGGAATTGGTAATAAAATACATAGCCAGGAAGATCTAGATCAAGAAGAAATATATTAGGAGGAAACATTTCAGGGCTAGCTGCTCAGAACTAAAACCATAAACAATAATCTCCTTTCATGTAATAACCTGTGAGATATGGGAAGCATTTCTGAAGAGAGTAGTGAAGACCCAGAATATTAAAGCTTAGGTAGTGGCTTTCAGGGTATCTTAGAAATACCTGCTTTCACTTAAAGGTAGTAATTTCTTCTATCAAGGGCAAGAGATTTTAAACATTTATAATCACTAGAATTAAAGGTGTTGTTGAGAGTATTTCTTTGCTAACCATTTCTGTTGTCATTTTTGATGCCATAGTAACAGCTTCCAGATTTAAAAATAAATGCTTTTCACAGCATTTTAAACCAAGCAACTATGCAAAAGTATAATCAGTCACCTCATTCTCTTGAAATATATAACTGAAATGGCAATAAATAACCCACCAATGTAGACAGGATGGAAGAAACAGAAGTGGAAGAAAATTTAGTGTAAGGAAAAAATATAAAAATCTATTTATGGAAGCGTTTATTTTCATATGGCCTAGTTAATAATTAGTGACATCTTTTACTTTCTTCTATTTATATCTCTCTTCTCCCTTTTGCCACATAAAATTATCCAATTTTTAAGTAATTCACATGTGTAATAATTCTAGTGCAGTCCTGAAGGAGCTAATCCCTTGTGACTGGTTTTCTTTGCTTCTGGGTTAGCTGTTAAATGCTCAAAGCAACTTTTGGCTCAGATGATTCAAAGCCTAACAAGAAAATAGTAATAGGAAATTCTACACCCCAAAAAGGGGAGGGGAACTATTCCCAAATAGGTGGTGAACAAAGAGGCTGCCAGCTTTTAATTAAATGAATACATTTTAAAATTTTGTCACAGTGCCAAAAATATTATAGAATGACTTATAAAGTGTTCGCTTTTTCTTTATATTGCTAACATAGCCATATGCTTCAACAACATTTGTTTTTTAGATTCTTTGTAACACATTCTGTCTGGGGAAATGAAGAAACAGGCAATATGCTTGTTCAAATCGTGTTCTGCATTAAACTGTGGAGAGAACCAGTAGTCTTGACAAGGGTCCCGCAGCTCTTTATATTTTTCTAGAAAATACAAAGCCACCAGATCCTGACCTAGAACATTGTCAGCACCTCAGACACATCCCTTACCATTACTTTGACTTAAAATGTTGTAAGCTAATTCTACCTGATTTTGAACTTTAAATAAATGAAAATATATGACTAGTATGTAGTTTATTTGTGCCTGGCATATTTTTTGTGAAATGTATCCATATGTATGTAGCTATATTTCACTCATTTTTATTGCTGCATAGCTTTCCCTCACATGGATATACCACAATTCTGAACCCATTTTGTTGTTCCTGGAGCAGGCTGTTTTCATTTTTGGCTCTTATAAATAGCTCTGCTATTAACTTTCATGTGCATATCTTCTGGTGCACATACATAAGCATTTCTGGTGGGTATATGCCTAGGAGTGAAATTTTTGTGTCAAAAATCAGCTTCAGGAGATATTTCCAACTTTCAGAGTGGCTTCATCGATATATACTCTTTTTAGAAAGTATAAGGGAAGGCTAGTTGTTCCACATCCTCATCAGTTCTTTGTACTATTGTTATTTTAGTTTTAACCATTCTGGAGGTGTGTAGTGATAGCTCATTCTGGTTTTATTAGCATCTCCTTGATGACTATTAAGGTTGAGTGTTTTATATGTTTATTGACTGTTTGGATATCCACTTTGGGTAATTGCCTGTTTAGATCTTTTACTCATTTTTTGAGGTATAGGCTTTTGTTATTGATTCACAGAATAGGAGTTATAAATGCACAGGTGAGCACTCTTTCAGATACATAGATGTCACAACTATCTCTTCTCACACTGTGGCTTACTTTTAACTTTCTTACTTATTGCTGCCTTGTGATAAACAGATGTTAAAATTGAACTTAGCCAAATTTCCCTATAGTTAACATTTTTTTGTGACCTCTTAGAGTTTCTTTGCCTATCCCAAAGTCAGCTAAAATAGTCTGTGTTTTCATTTAAATGTTCTCCTGTTATTCTTGTTATTTTTGTAGTAGATGTACAAACCATCTACTTTTGATTTTTGTGTTTGCTGTGAGGTATGGCTCAAGATTCATTTTTCCCTTATATGGATATTCAGTTGACCTCACACCGCTTACTGAACAGGCCATTCTTTTCCCATTTCACATTAGTTTGTCTTGCATTTTAGGTGACCATGTGTATGGGTCTGTTCTAGACCCTCTGTGCTTTTCCACTAGCCTCTTTGTTGGTCTTTGCATCAGTGTTACAGTTTTAACCAGGTTAGCTTTCCAATAGATTTTGGTATATGGAGGTATGAATTCAAATCACTATTATCTTTAAAGATTGTCATGGCTGTTTTTGGTTCTTTGTATTTCAATATAATTTTTAAAATTATCCTTGTAGCTTTCATAAAAAAATACTTAATTGAAGTTTTTATTGAAATTGTACTAAATCTTTAAATCTGTGTGGGAGAACTGGCATTTTTATAATAATGAGTCTACCAAACTATGAACAGAGTTTATCTGTTCACATATTAATGTCTTATTTTCTCTCCATAATATTTTATTCTTTTTAGTGTATAATTATTCCATATCTTTTGTTATATATATTCCTAGTTATATGATTTGTGTATGAATTCTCTCTTTAAAAATATTTGTCTGTTTCTGGCACATAGAAAGGTACTTTTTATATTGACTCAATATCTATCTTACTTGTTATATTCAGTTTTTAATTCTTATAGTTTGTCCATAGAATCTTTTGAGTTTCTAGGTAGGTTTTGGTTACAAATTCAATTTTCTTAACAGATGTATTTTCATTTATGTATCATTTTAGTAATCTGTGTCTTTCAAGGAATTTGTTAATTTCTTACAAATTTTGACATTTATTGGCATAAAGTTGTTCATGATATCCTCTAATTTTTGAAATTATTTTTTGGATATGTACTGATACTCCCTTTTCCATTTCTTATTTTTGTGCCTCTTCTGTCTGATGGATCTTTGTAGAAATCTTCTAAACTACATCATTCTTTGCACAGATTTAATTTTTGTCTATGTTAATTTTTAGTATATTTACCTCCTTTTTTCTCTTAATTATGTCATCTAATTTAATGACTTCATTTTTTTTCTTTTTACCTCTTCTAATGTTTACCTTTTCTTCTCTTTCCAATTTAGGCAATCAAAGCAATAGTTTTTTTCTCTAAATATAGCCTCATGTGCATCCAACAAATTCTAATGTGCTATTATTCAGTTCAACATAATTTCAGCTGCAATGTATTCTTTGACACATGGTTTATGAGTGTGTTGCCTAATTTCCCTGTATGAAGATTTTCTAATTGCCTTTTGCTTTTGATTTCTTGCTCAATTCTATTGTAGTGGGAGAACACCAAATGATTTCAATTCTTTGAGATTTGTTCAGGCTTGCTTTATGGCCTAGCATAAAATGTTATGGTCCATCAAAACACAAATGTTCCATGGTCACTTGAAAAGAATGTGAATTCTGTCATGGTTGGATGCAATGTTGTTTGTCACCAAGTCAAGTTTGTTAATTGTGTTGTTAATATAATCTAGAAATGCATTGTTTTACTTATCTGCTTATTCTGTAGTTAGTATTAGTTGTGTTAAAACCACTCACTATGATTAAGATTTTTTTTTCTCGTTTTAGTTCTGCTGAATTTTGCTTTATATACTGAAAGGCTATATAATTAGTTGATTGTGAATTAAAAATTGCTGTATCTTTTTGGTGGATTGAGTTTTTAAAATCTTATCAAGGTCTTTTTTATTTTTAGTGATGCTCCTTGCTTTATAAAGTCTAGCTTATCTGATATTAGTTTAGATGCATCTGCTTTATTTTGTGTGTGTGTTTGCTTGGTGCACCTTTCTCTAGTCTTTCATTTTTAAACTCTGTGTTTTAATATTTAAAGTATGTCTTTTGTAAGTGGTATATTGCTAGGGGCTACCATAACAGAATACAACAAACTGGTTGTCTAAATACAATAAAAAGGAACTCTTCCTCAATCTGATCATGCTAGTGTCTGAAATCCAGGTGTCAGCAGGATTGGTTCCTTCTGGAGGCTGGGAGGCAGAACCTGTTCCATTCCTCCCCCTAACTTCTGGAGTTGGGAACTCCTTAGCATCCCTTGACTTGCAGACACATCACTCCAGTCTCTGCTTCCATCTTCACACGGTGTTCTGCCTGTGTGTCTGTGTCCAAATCTCCCTTTTCTTATAAGGCCACCAGCCATTAAATTAGGATCCATCCTAATTCAGTATGACCTCATCTTAACCTGATTACATCTGAAATGATACTACTTCCAAATAAGGTTATGTTCAGGGCTTAGGACTTAAACATATCTTTTTGGGGACATAGTTCAACCCACAACAATAATTATTGATAGATCAGGGATTATATCTGCCATTTTACTCTTTTCTTATTTGTCTTGTTTGACTTTGTCTTCCCCTCTCTCTTTCTTGCCTTCTTTTTAATTACTCGAGTATTTTTTTATTATTCCATTTTCACCTTAGATTAGCTGTTTACATAAACATTCCTTTACATCCTTTTAGTGTTTGCCCCAATGATTTTATTGTTTTTTTTTTTTACCTTTACCCCAATGTTTACCCTCAAAATTACAACATTCATACTTTTCTTATTATGGTCTAGTATAATTTTTTAAGATTTTATTTATATATTTTTAGAGAGAGGGAAAGGGAAAGAGAAAGAGGGAGAAAAAAATCAATGTGAAAGAAAAACATCAAAAAACATATGCGTTGTGTATACCCCAGCAGGGAACAAACCTACAACCCAGGCATGTGCCCTGATGGGGAATCCAACCAGCAATGGTCTAGTATAATTTTTTCATACTTCCTAGGCAAACACTGAAATTTTAGATCAACTGAATTCTATTTACCTTTTCCTACCAACATTTGGATTATTATTGTGATGTGTTTTAATTTTAGGTATATTTTTCAGCCCCCCCCCCAAATGGCCAAGATTCATTTTTATTTATCCACTTTTTTCTTGTGGTTTTCATACCTTTCCATACAAGTTTTTCATAAATCACTTTTCTTTTGTCAGAACAATTACCTTTAGTGTATCTTTGCCTGTGGATCTGATTTATTTGTTTTAGCTCTGCTCATCTGGGAATATGCTTTATTTTTTTATGGTTATTTTAATAAAGTATTTTCTTTAAGCACTTTAAAACTATGATCCCACTGACTTTTGACTTTCGTTATTTCTCCTGAGAAGTCAAGTTGCCATTTTGTTGTTCCCTTGAAAATAACATTTGTTTTTTTTTCTCTCTACTCTACAATTTTCCCTTGTCTTTGGAGCTCACTGCCTGAGCATGGCTTTCTATTTATCCTCCTTGGGTTCTGTAGTACTTCCTAAATTGGTGGTTTGATGCCATTCACATTTTTAGTAATTCTAACCTATTTATATTTTTCCCTGTTGAGGTCCACTATATATATATATATATATATATATATATATATATATATATATATATATATATATATATTTCACTTTTAAATGCAAAGAGTTACTAGAAGAAACCCTAAGAGTTACTAGAAAAAACTAGAGCATAGCTTGGGAAATCTTGATAAGTCCCTTCATTCAGAGCAGGGTTCACCCAGAGACTGGATTAAATTATATTATACCTCTGGCCACCTGGATTAGATTGAAAACTGTACACCACCTAGGCTAGTATCTTCTACCCTAATCCAGCAGTGAATATCAAAACAGTGAGAGGCTACCATCTTGCTAAGGAAGAAGTTTGGAGACATGAATCTGCCTAAATAATGCTGATACTCAGCATAGTGTTTTATACAAAGAAAATGCTCAGAAAATACTGGTTAAATGACAGGGAGCCAAGAAATACAGGCTATTTTGTTGAGTTGTTGTTTTGTTAATGCCTCTTGCCCTGGTTATAGGTCTCTTGCATACATTGCCCTTTAAGACCTGAAAGTGAAAAATACCATTTGTTGAAGCCTAAATAGGAGTGTTTATTATGCTTTGTGACATCAAGCTTACAAGCACTATAGGAAACAGAGCAACTTTCCGGACCTGGTTTCCTATGTTGGTTGCTAAAGTGTTACACTAAAGTGTTAGGGTGTAATGATAGAGCTTTACAATACTTACTTCAGAGATCATTTGCTTTACATGTCCTCAGACCATAAAATTCATCAGCATTTATAAAAGGTCTTTCACTTTATCACAGTTTAATCTATATTATCTGTCATATTGAATCCATTTCTTTCCTTCATGTCAACATGAAAGAAAAAAACAGGGTTCAGAGCATTCATTTCGTATGCATTAGTTATTCATTCAATTACTGGTGTGTTCATTTTTATAAATGTTTGAGTACCTTGCACATTCCAAGAACTTTGAATATAGGAAAATAAAGAACTCCCTGCAAGATACTTTACATACACCAGAAAATTGATGTTATAAAGATACCAATGTATGCTGTCCATGACGTACATTTAGAGCATCTCTTTAGACAGGGAGCTCTGGTGCAGTGCACAGCCTTCTAGACTGTATGCAGTGGTCCTGATGTGGAATGCATACTGCTTGCCTTCAGGGAGCTCGCCATGCAGCCAAAGAAAATGGTTACAAATAATACTGTAATACAGCTCTATTGTACACAGAATAAAGACATGCATAAAGAGTTGTGGAAAACATGAATGACATTGACATGTGGAGGTGTGGGAAAGTTTTCCAAGAAGAGGTTGGCAAGTGTGAATAAAATATTTACCAGAAATACAAGAAGGTAGAATTCAATGTGAGTGATTTTTCCAGCTGTCCTTGAAATGACTCTCATTTCTCCAGCTGATAACCTACTGTCCTCATGACCACACAGCTGTGTACATCTTTATGCAATTACCAGGCCATGTGTGGTAGATATTAACCTCAGAAACAATTTCATTCATATGTGGTAGGAAATAGGAGATAGCTTTGTCCTTAGTTGTTTTTTGTTCCTACAAGGATGAAATTCCCCAACCATTATTTACTGAATGCTTACTAATGTGCCAGGCCCTGTATTTTGTAGGCACTGTGGATGCAAATAGGAATGAATCTTACCAATTCCTCAAAAAACTTTACAGAACTAGTATGGGAGGCAAAACAGAAAGAAAGTTAAAGTACAGTGTAGGAAATACAAAATGGTTGTATTTATAAAGTACTGTTGTATTTTCACTTTTTATCCATGATGATAATTCAGTGATAATCTGCTTATTATATTAAAGTGGTGCTCTGCATTCATATTGGTATAATTACTAATAATTAGGGTGTATTCATTGAATTAGCATTTTAAGTGCTTGGTAGATAGTACATATTTCATCAATATTGGTGTTATATCCTCAATAATGTTATTATTAAACCAAGCATGGTCTTAGTATTTCTAGCATTTTCAAATTCAAATAGTATCCAGTATTCTAATGGGAAAAAGTAATTGTGTTCCTTCACAGACAGATTTAGCAATTATATATGTATTTTTCATATGGCCTTTCTCCATAAAACATTTCCCCTATAGCATTTGTTTATTTTTCATTCTCATGATATTAAATGTTTTTTAAAATGTTAATTCATAAATTTAATAAATTAACATATGTCAGTATGGTCAATTAATATTTGACAAAGGGGGCAGGAACATAAAATGGAGTCAAAATAGCCTCTTCAACAAATGGTGTTGGGAAATTGGGACAAGTACAGGCAAAAACATGAAACTCGATCACCAACTTACACCATACACCAAAATAAACTCAAGATGGATAAAAGACTTAAATATAGGTCATGACACCATAAAAGTTCTAGAGAAGAACATAGATGGAAAAATTTCAGGTATTCCACATAGCAATATTTTCACCGATACATCCCCTGGGGCAAAGAATATAAAGGAAAGAATAAACAAATAGGACTACATGAAAATAAAAAGCTTCTGCATAGCTAAAGAAGACATCAACAAAATGAAAAGGGAACCAACTGTATAGGAAAAAGTAATTGTCAATGATACCTCAAACAAAGGTTTGATCTGCAAAATATATAAAGAACTCACACAACTCCACACCAGAAAGACAAACAATCCAATTAAAAAATGAGCAAAAGACCTAAACGGACACTTTTCCAAGGAGATATAGAGGGTCCATAGACACATGAAAGAATGCTCAGCATCACTAGCCATCAGAGAGATGAAAATGAAAACCACAATGAGATACCACTTCACACTGGTCAGAATGGCCATCATAAACAAATCAACAAACAACAAATGCTGGCAAGGGTGTGGAGAAAAGTGAACCCTAATACATTGTTGGTGGGAATGCAGACTGGTGCATCCACTGTGCAAAACAGTATGGAATTTCCTCAGAAAACTAAAAAAGGAACTGCCTTTTGACCCAGCAATTCCACTGCTGGTAGTATACCCTGAGAATCCTAAAACACCAATCCAAAAGAACCTGTGCACCCCAATGTTCATAGCAGCACAATTTACAATAACCAAGTGCTGGAAGTAACCTAAGTGCCCTTCAATAAAGGAGAGGATCAAAAAACTGTGGTACATTTGCATGATGGAATACTATGCAGCAGAAAGAAGGAAGGAACTCCTACCCTTAGTGACAGCATGGATGGATCTGGGCAATACTATGCTAAGTGAAATAAGCCAGGTGGTGAAAGACAAATACCATATGATCTCACCTATAAGTGGAACCTAGTCAACAAAATAAACAAATGAGCAAAATAGAACCAAAGACACGGAAATAAAGAACAAACTGACAATGACCAGAGGGGACAGGGGAGGGGGATAATGGCAGAAAGAAGGGGAATGGTCAAGTGAAGGAACATCAATAGAGGACTCATGGGCATAGACAATGGTGGGGGGAGTAGGGGGTGGGTTCAGGGCAGGGGAGAGCAATGGGGAAAAAGGCAGGACAACTGTATCTGAACAACAGTAAAAATATAAATTAGCATAAATCAAAGCATAATAATCTGAATAAATGTATACTACATCTTGAGGCACTCAAAACAGTTCACTAATCTTAGTTCATTAGTTGCATGATACCCTGAGGTCCAGTGTAGATCCTCGGTGGTGTCTCCATTTTATAATGGTGTCAAAGCAAAATAATCAAGAGTATTTCCCAAACTCATAATATGAGCCACATACTAATCTGGTTTACAGTTTTGATGGGTTTTTTTTTTTTAGTTGCTTATTGAAGAAATTATTTTTTGCAGTAGTAAAAATTAATTTTGTTGAATGTTGTATCTTTCACTTTCTACCGTGTTCTCTGCCTCTGTTCTAAGGAAGTCTTGCTCTCTCACTTAAAATAACCTGAATGTTCTTATTTTCATTTAGTCACTATCCAGATCATTTGCTCCTCTCTAATTTTTTCAGTCTTTCTCAGATTTTTCTTTATTTGTTCCCTGTTTTCCTTTATTGTAGATTGTAGTAGGTTCTATCATCCAAGCTAATTATGATAATGTAGAAAAAGGACATTACATTTTTTAGGAGTAAGTAGATAAACTGAAAACAAATACGGCGTACTATACTATAGAGCAGTGCATCCTAAAGATGCAGCCCAACCACCCGATCCAGGATCTCCTGAAGTGCATCCTGAGGTGCACATCCTGGAACCCACTGTGGACTTAGCGTGGGAGGATTTCCAGGAGGAGGCCCTAAGAATTAGGTGGTCCTTATGTGCAAGAGTACAATAGAGAAACCATGTTTCTTTTTTCTTTTTAAGCTTAGCTAGAATGACAGCTGGTTTTATTTAAGGACTATAAAGTACACTACAGCACTGTCCAGCATACATAAATACCAAAGTAGTTTATATCATGTCAGGAGTATGGAGGAGAGGCCTTTTGAAGAATGATCTCATAGGCATTCTTTGGCAAAAACCTGGCAAATGTCTTGTGTACTCTCGCTAGGCTTACATTAACCAGACATTCCAAGCCCAGGAAATAAATTTTGTGGATTAATTTAAAGTGGTTTTTTGTTTTCAAGTCGCTGTTTGGGGAGAAGAGAAGGCAGTCTTTGTGGGGGGCCTTTTGCCACCCTTGCATAAATTAGTTTGCATCTATTTAGATTGCTGCCTCATATCCATGTTTTATGGTGTTCTCCATCACTTCCTGTTTCTACACTCAGGTATCAAGCAGTCAGGGGTATGATAGAATAGATTCATATAGAAATTTTTTTGTTTTAGTTTGGTAATTTTTTTCGTTGACTTGTAGTATACATACAGCAAAGTTCACAAGTCTTAAATATTCAGCTCAACAAATTTTTACAAATGTAACCATCATGCATATCAAGTAATAAAATATTTCCAGCATCCCAAAAGCCAACTTGTACTGTCACATAGTCAGTTCCCCACCAAATGTGATCATCATTCTTAATTCTGTTAACATAGTGTACTTTGGACTTTTTGTGAGATTAGTATATAATATAAATTAAATCATGCAATATTTATTATTCTTGGTCTGGTTTCTATAACAACATTTTTCTATGAGGCTCGTTCATGTTGCTGCATACATTAGTAATTTGTTCTTTTTATTGCTTTATACTATTCTATTGTATGAATTTACATAATTCATCCAATTTATTTTCCAGTTTTACCTATTATAAATAGTGAAGAATATTCTTGAACATTTGTTTTGGTTAGTGTACGTATGCATTTCTGTTGTTTTTTTTTTTTTTACACAGGACCAGGATTATTATGTAGTAGGATGTGCATATGTCCAGCTTTAGGAGGTAATGCTAAATGGTTTAGGAAGTAGTGCGCCAATATGTATTCCCGCCTGTGGCATATGAGAGTTTCAGTTGATCCAAATTACTAGTCAATGCTTACAGTTGTGAAGATTTATTTTCCAATTTAGCCATGAAAGTAGGAATGTTTTATCTAGCTTTAATTTGTTTTTCCTGATGCGTGACACTGTTGAGAACCTTAATATCTACCTATTGGCTCTCACACTGTGGTTTTTATGAAGTGCATGTTTAAGGGCACCTTCAGAAACTGGATGTCTGTCTTGTTCTTAGTGTGTTATAAAACTACTTACATATTCTGTATATGAATACTTTGTCAGATATGTGCTGCAAATATCTGCCTTAACTCTGTGGCTCATTGTCTTTAAGTAATATTTATAGTTTTTGGTGTAGAAGTCTAGCATATCTTTATCATATTTGTTTCTAAGAATTTTATTTTTTATACTCCTTTTAAATGGTATTTTCTTGTTTGTTGAAAAATTTTGTTTCTCTTGGCTTGCCAACCTTTGGATAACATGGGTTCGAACAGCGTGGATCTACTACTTATATGCAGATTTGTTTCAATAAATATACGGTTGGCCCTCCATATCCCCGGCTGTGCATCATGGACTTAGCCAACCATGGATCCGGTATTTCCAATCCATTATTAGGAATCCACTGATGCAGAGGCCTGACTATATACGTTGTTTTATGCAATTTTATGTAAGAAACTTGTGTGTCTGAAGTTTTTGGTATCCATGGGGGTGGGTATTCTGCAATCAATCCTCTCCCAGATGCTGAGGGACAACTGTAGTTAAGGTTCTGGAGAGTCAAAAGTTATGCACAGACATTTGACTGTGCAGGGGTCAGCATTCCTGATCTCCCTGTTGTTTAAGGGGCAACCGTACATCAAAATCAATTCATTTTCTATGTTGGTTTTGTACTCAGTGGTTTATTTAATCCACTTATTCTAATAGTTGATATGTAGGTTCTTTTGCATTTTCTATAAAAACAATTCATGTCACCTGGAAAAGTGATATGTTTATTTCTTTTTTGTAAATTATAATTCTATTTTATTTGATTTTATTGCTTTATTGAGTTTTTTGCCATTCTGTGCACGTCTGCAGATGACTGAGAAATTATTGCAAGAATTGACTTGAGGATTACAAATAAATTTTAGTGAGTAAGCAAACTCTCAAATACAGAATCCACAAAGAATGAGGATTGACTGTATTAGATGTATATGTATATGAACTATAATATAACATTATATAATATAGTGTGTACCTCTGTGTGTATTATAAGATTAACTTATTTAATTGTAACTCTGTTCTTGGATGTATAACTTACCTCCAGTTTTTCTTCAACATTATCACTTTTGTACCATTACAAACTTCAGTAACAATTATCTATTATTTTCCTTTTCCACTGTTCCTGTTATTGCACACTGATACTTTATGATTTACTTATATCCTCATTTTTCCTAAACTCAAACCATTTACCTGCTGTTCGCTCATTTGTTGTTTGACAAATATTGATCTCTTAATGTGTTTCAGGCTCATTGTGCTACTTTTAAGCACATTTCTGCATTTTTAAAAAATGGGTGCAATTATTATCATAATATTTTAAATAAAAAAAGTAGTCTGCACTTTAGAAAATTTATGTTCCTGTGTCTATAGTTCCATGGAGTCAGTATAATGAAGAATTTCAAAGCAAATAGGATAAGGATGCACTGACTCTCATAAATTATATGCTTCTTACATGACTACAACTATATTATAACAAGTATGATATAGTACTTTGGCTTGCTACATGAAGTTATGTGCTGTGGTGAGTTTTATTATATGTGACTATTCTTTGCTCTGCCAAGAACTTACTCTGATATCCACTGAATAAGAGGAAAAATATAGCATATGAATTTACCCTTGAACACTTTTTTTGAAGTTTTGGCTTTACAGATGTTAGTAGAAAATCCTCTGAGACTGCCAAATATATTAATTAGAGTCAGATAAAATAATCCTTGAACAGAGAAGATTTTGATGAATTTCATTAAAAATTTTTTGAGATAATTGTTTCGTTTAAGCAGATGACATTCTAGGCTGATGAAGTAAGTAAAATGACAAAAATGAGTAGGCTGTAATGAAAAAATAATTAGGTTAACTCTACTAGAGGAAAAATAAAACTCACCTACAATAACAGATATGTACTTTGGGTAGTTTGGCCAATGCCAAAAGGTTTACATATAATGAAGAAAGGAAATTTGTACTACCAAAAGCTCTTAAAGTAACATTTAAAGAAGATAATTTAAGTGATTGAACATATGATAAATGTAGCAGACCGAAAATAGAAAAAGAGAAGAAATAGCTTAATGTATAGAACCCAAAATATGTTGTTAGATGCAGAAAAGCAGAGAGAATGGTAAACCTAAGAATATTATGTAGCAATAATTATCAGAATTTGGCAATGGCCTTATGAGGCAAGCAAAGTAAAAATAACTATAGAGTTTTTTGATTGCTTTGTAAGGAAGTACAAAAGATTGAAGGATAGCCCTGGCCAGGTCGCTCAGTTGGTTGAAGCATCATCCCATGCATCAAAAGCTTGCAGATTTGATTCCTGGTCAGAGACCATACCTAGGTTGTGAGTTCAATCGCCAGTTGGGGCAAATATTTCTCTCTCAAACTGATGTGTCTCTCTCCCTTCCCCTCTCTCTAAAATCAATAAATATGTCCTTGGGTGAGGATTTAAAAAAGGTTGCAGGATGTATTATGTGGAGATAAGTTAATGCTTTGAGAATAATAATAATGAGACAACATTGAAACAGAATGTAGAAATGTCCTATAACTCAGGATAACATCTACGGATTAAAAAAAGATATATTAAAACTCTCAGACTGAATTAGTTGTCCAAGAAAGTATGTGTAAAAAGCAAAAAGGCCTGGGTGATTCTCAGTCAATTGGTAAGGAACGCAGGATCCAGCAAAGGGTCATATGGAAAACTGTGAGTGGGGTGGAGTGAATTGTGAAGTTTAAAGACTACATCAGTGAAGGAATGTGTGACAACTTACTCTGCTGAAGAGAGCAAAATGGGCTAGAAATGGAGATGGTGTTCTAGAGAGATGGGAGAAGAAATCCTCATTTGACTCTGGTCAATTTCTATAAAGAAGCTATCCTGACGGAAGCCTGGAATGGAAAGGGGTGAGGAGGACTGTCTACAGGGTGGGGACTGAAAGCTATTAAATTGCAAACAAGACAAAGATAAATGTATTTCCAGGAATTTTTTGTCTAAACAAATGCTTGGACTAGGTTAGTGATTTTCAACTGGTGTGCCACAAGAATTTTTAAAGCATTCCATACCTGACTGTTTAATCAGGGGCACCAATCTCTGCTCCCTTAGATTGTCAAATTAAAAAATGACTACAGCTAACACAGTAATAGCCATCCACTGTGAAAGAATCAAAATTATACCTATTTTTGTCAGATCAGAAAAAATATTTCTGTGTTGTGCTGCAGAATTTTAGTAACTAGTTTGTGTATGTCATGAGATGAAAAAGGTTGAAAATCACTGGACTAGGCTAAAGGGTTTATATAATATTACTTAAGAGCACCTGGCACACAATAGATGCTCAAAATGTTTGTTGAATGATGAGTGATCTCTCGTTCCTGCCTTATATACACTTGACTTATGGTGTATTTTCTAAATACTAAAACTATGTTAATAATGATCTTACTAAAACAGTTATATGGCAATATAAGCTATAGGCCAGATTGGAAGTCATTTCTGAGGGATGCAGGAGAGAAAAACAGAGGTATTAGGTAAACACAAAGGTGGAGAATCACAGAAGCAGCATTCTAGAGGCAGGAGGGGTCTTACAGGTCATTGAACAGCCCAACCCTCTTATTACATGGCTATGGATTTGAGGCTAAGTTTTTTAAAATAACTTACCTTATATATGTTAAGGTTCAGTTCCAGGAAATTGAAACCACATTAGCTGTTTTAAGCTTGAAAGGATTTAGTATAAATAATTAAGTGCACATTAAATCGTTGGACTGATTGGAGGGGTGGCCTCTAGGTTGGGGCTCCAGGACTAGCTCCCAGAAGGACACGGGGGATTGCCTCCCCTCCCCCAGGCAGTAGTAATGCCACTGTGGTCAGAGAGGGGAAGAATGAGCAAGCTGTTGCCGGGACTGCTGATTCCAAGAACTGGCCACTGAAGATATTTTCTGAGGACAACGAACTGCCATTACTGCTACCACACATTCCTCTCATTGTCCACATAGCTAGTGACTCAGCCTAGGATGCTGCTAAAGAAAACCCATCTCCACAATGTCTCCCCAGTCCCATTTGCCACCTCTGAATGTCATGCCTCACATGAGTGCCATCTAGTTGGCTTAACCAAGTTTTCACCTGGAATCCCACCTGCAGGCATATTGGGGCACAAAGTTCCAGCTTCTGGAGGAGTCTGCACCTCAAGGAGCTTGGAATGGATGTCACCTCCAAGTAGCCATATTCCCCAGGCCTGCTCCCACAACTAGGAGAGAACATCACCGCAACACGAACGCGGAAGCCCTGCTGTTATAGTCTCTCCGTTGTCATTGAACACAAGTGAACAAAGGAGAATTACAGACTCGGCCCTGCCTTCATTCTGAGACCAAGAGACCTATAAGAAGGGTGATCACTTAATTTATTGCTCCAACCAGGACACATTTGAATGTGTGAGAGAATATTACTAATATTTATGCCTGGATAACAGGCATGGAACAGAACTGTCCCAGGAGAACCAACTCAAAGTCTGTCTATAAAATATTAAAGTTCTTCCTGATCCTGCCCCACCTCCCTCAGTGACCACATGTCTCCACACAGATCTTCACCCACTTTTGCTCCATCCTCTTTGATGTTTTGTTTCCCCAATATATCAGTACTTTCCAGGTCTTTGCACGTGTGTGTCCATTGTCTGGAATGGCCTTCCCAATCTCTCCACATGTCTAACTTCTGTGAACCTTTTAAATTCCAACTTGCATGTCACCTCCTCTGCTGAAACATTCTCAGATTCTTCTAGGTGGGGTAACTTAGTTCTTCTTGAGTGACATATTTATATAAAATATCTCTTTATTTATCTTGCTTATTCAGCTGTTACATCTTCAGTGATAGGAACTGGGCTTATTCATCTTTTAGTCTTAGTAAGCTAAAAAGGTGCTCAAGAAATGTTTGGAAATACATGGGTGGAAGGGAGTGAAGGAGGTGGGGAAGGAAAAAAGGAAAAGAGGAAGTGAAGGGAGCAAGAAATGGAAGGAGAGAGGGAGAAAAGGAAAGACAGGAGAGAAATAGAGGGGGAAAGTGCAGAAAGAAAGGAGCTAATGAACCTTTTCTAGTAATTCTAACATTTTTACTTATGATCCTCCTTTTATTAGCAATGTATTAGATCTTTAAAGTGGAGTAAATAGAGGAGAATCCAACCCACACTAACTTAGAAATAGACCCTCTACCTCTAGTCTGGAATTCCCTCCTGCCATTGGAAGAAAATATCAGTATTTATTGATTTTGCTGACAGTGGTGTTTTCACTACATCTATGTTAACCTATCACATACATCATTCCTCAGTTGAGTTGAACATACCAGTTTTTAGATTTCTTGCACTAAGAATGCAAAAGAAGGTTTTTTTTAGAAAAAAACCTAGAAAAAAATCTAGAAAGATGAATTTAGAAATAAGACCTAGTGTACTATGAACCATCTTTGTTTCATTTTTCTGCAATTGTCACAAGATGATGCCTTTTTTGAGTGAGAAGTTTCATTCTGCTTGTGCCTTTGTTGATTTTAGGGGTTGGACCACAATGAACCCTGCTTTATAGGATGTATTTCTTGCCTTCATCTCTGTAATGTGACTTCCTGAAATTCACTCCCATTTTTTTATCATCTAATCATGAATTTTTTATAATCCGCATTTATGAATAGCTTTTAAAATTGAATTTAGAGAGAGAGGAAGTGGGGGAGAAGAGAAAGAGAGAGAAAGATCAATCAATTGTTGATGCAGACCCCAGCTTGTGGAGTCTGCCACATTGTGGATGAAGCACAACAAATTCACATGGACTATTGAGTCCTGTGGAGGAAAAGGGACAGCATGGCTTTTCTCTCAAGAGGAGAAAAGGCCTCAGCCCCTGCCTTGAGGGGCCTTTATTTCTTTTCTGGGCACATTACATGATGGTCCTCATTTACTGTGCACAGGTTCGCTTTAGGTAGTTACCTTTTACAGAAAACAAAGGAGATGATGCCGCTAATCACATCACAGAAGGATATTTGCAAATGCAAAGGGAAAGTGGTTGAACTGGTTACACTCATCCTTGGAAGGTTTAGCATGGATTTTAGGAAGTTACTTTAAAGATATGCAGTAAACATTTGCTGCCTCAATTCAGGGTGAGAAAGTTTTAGCAAAAGCAAGTCTCATAGCAGTCCAGGTACAATGCAGGCCTGATTCCCCATGGGAGAACCTATTCGTGGGCGTGGGTCCTGTCTGGGCCCACGCCACACAGGACAGTCTCCTATAAGTTGCCTCCCATATACTCCCCAACCAGGGATTGAACTCACAACTTAGGTGTGTGCCCTGACCAAGGATCAAACCCACAGTCTTTTGGTATGCAGGACGATGCTCCAACTGAGCCACCTGGCCAGGGCTAATTATGATTTTTTAAAAACCTAGTTTTCAATTCTCTAAAAAAGTCAGTGCAAAACATTTTCAGTGAATATTTCAAGCATGTTCTTTGGACTGTAAAGTAATACCTATGTTTGCTAAGGTTTTAATTTTTTGAACTCTCTCCATGTTTTTGTTAAGTAACAAGTAGCTTTTTTTCTTGGAAGACAGTTTTCTTTTCTGTAAACACATTTACAGTACCTTCTAGCTTAGCCAGCTTTTGATGAACAAAGAAGTTCACATTCTTTTAGGGGAAAGGTGAGTAAAATTTTTTTTAATTTACTAAATGCTGTTCAACCTTAAATTGCTCTCCCTTGTATATAATATGCTGTATTGCAAAGACATTTTTGAGGAAATTTAATTTTTTATAAATGTATGATTTTTTAATTAAAAGAGCAATGTCAGGGTTTTTACCTGACTTCCACAAGTCCAAGTAAATGTATATAGAAAATCATTTAGGGATACCCAAGTAAATGTGTACAGAAAATGGTTATAGAAAATTCTAAATCATAAGCATCACATGTTCCTAGAAATATCCAAGTAAGTGAACTGCTTTTGGCCAAGATGAAATAACAGAGACTGAATTTACCCTCCTTTAAACAACCAAACATTGGAAAAATATATGAAACCATAGTTTGTGCACACTGGCTATCTGGCAGTGAGGGCCAGTGATCCCTAAGAGAGGAGAAACAAATGAGGTAGCCTCAGTGTTAACCCAGTTTACTTCCTGGAGAGTTCCAGTCTGAGTCCCAAGGAAGAGTTCAGAAGCCAGAGCTGGGAGTCTGGGAGAGAAAGGTGGCCCGAGTTCACAGGACTGAGTATGGAAGAAAAGAAAGCTACATCGAGGTAGAACTCTGAAGATCTTTAGAGGTTACTTTCTATGAGTATTATTTAGCTGAGTCCTGATCAGTACATTCATGTGGAGAAACTATGCAAATCTTGGAAAAGCACCACCTTGGGAGGATTATTGTGGGGCCCGGAAAAGTGTTAATTCAAAGCAGACTGGAATAGCTCGTGAATCACCCCACGTTGGATGGAATGCACAGGGGGTCTTGATAAATAATTAGCTCTAGATGAGCCTTGATCTGATCCTGATTAATATCTTTAAAGCAAGATCTGAAAGGACCAAACTGTTTTTAAGGATTTGAACTACATCCAAGAACAAAGCTCAAGAATATTTATAGGAATACAAACATATCCAACAGCCCAGGTAAAATTTACCGTGCTAGATGTCTGATCAAAATTACCAAGTATGCAAAGAAGGAGGATGATGCAACCCATGATGATGAGAAAAATCAGTCAAAATCAACCTAGAACTGATTAAAGTATTAGAATATAAAACATTCAAACAGCTCTTAAAACTGTATGTATTCCATGTGTTTAAAAATACATATAAAATACCTCCAAATTTTTTTGCTTCCATGTAATCAGTGGTATCTGGGAGAATGTATTATAGACATAGGATAAAATGTAAATGTAAGTGTTTCTTTCCTCTGGCATATTTTATTCCTTAGACTAAAAATAGTTTTATTTTAGCAAATAAGTGTTGTTAGTAGAAATTCGCTTTAGGAAGGGCTGACTCAATAATTTTATTTGAATGAAAAATGCTGTTACTAAATTTAACTTGGATATTATCATTCGTGGGTTAGGAGTTTTGCACTAAGCCATACATTCTAGAAGATTATACCATAACTATGAATAAAAAGTTTACATATATGTATATAAAGTTTCCTTATAACTCACACAAATGTAACTGATATCCATGTGGCTTACTCCATCATTTGCAAGGTCTATTATCTTCCTTCTTTTGAACATTGTATCTAAAATTGGGCCTATTTCACTAGGTCACTCTTATTCTCCTCATTCTGTCTTCTTTTTCTCACCTTGGTTTATGATTCTTATCATTGGAAATTGAGTCTTTGAGGTCAAGCTCCATGTCTCCCGTGTTCACGCTGTACTCCCAGCGTTTAGAATGGTGCCAGGTCCAGTGGCCCTGTTGTTTAAATACGTGTTGGAAAGAATAAATGACAAATGTTAATATTTATAGTTTAGTTATAACAACTTGTTTAAATTTTTATAAAACCATTCAGTATGCCTTTGAGGAAAGATTTAGGATACTCAAGTAGAGTTTCTAGGAGAAATTTGAGGTGAAGAAATCTTTTGATCTTAATAAAGTAACATATAATAAGCAACTGATAGAAATACCTTGAGCTTTGAAACTGACAGCTGTAAAACGGAATCCTACTTCTCGTTATGCAATTGAGCTACATTAGAAAACCTTAACTTCTAGCAGTGTGAGATTCCTGGGGACCTCTTCCTCTAGTCTTCAGTTTAGTAGAGCTCAATTACAAAAACCATAAGGAAAAAAATATATAATCAAGGGACAGAGAAGTACTCATTGAAATGCTGCTATTAAATCTATAGAGTAGTAAAATTTGAAAATTAAAAACTGTACTTTCTTCCAAAACTAACTGTATGATGTTAGCTGCGTAAGAGCAATAAAAGAAACAAACTACAAAACAGGTCACTAATAACAAAGTCCTTCTTTTAAAATGAAATAAAGGGAATAAACTAATTAATTTGGAAGATTAAATAGAATATATCATCTTTTTCAGAGAACTGCGTATAGCCTAAGAATATTTTAGTACAGGAGATTTAGAAGAAAATGAGGACAATTGATGACTATAACAGGAAAAGTGTAGATGGATTTATTAATCATGGTTCTTTTAATTTCATCTGTTAGGAACTAACATCAAACCGTGTTAAGCAAAAAGGTTTTTAAAAGCAAATAGAAAAGAAAATGAGGTGGTGATAGTTTATTGACTCCTGGAACTGAAAAGACCAAGGTTTCAGGCATGGTTGAATTGAGAAGCTGAAACTCATCATTGGAGCACAAACTATTCTCTCCATTAGTAATCTTCTCTTGCACATGCGCCAGCAAGCAGCTGCACTGCTGCACTGCGGTATTCTGCTAGTTTCAAGTTTAGTGGTGAACACTTCTCTTCCCTCATATCTCCCAGTAAAACAGTTCTAGGTCACAGTTTCATTGGCATGATTCAGGCAGTGTGTCCATCTTTTAACCAATTACTGGAGTCACAGAAATAGAATGCAGTACTTAACCATACCTGGGTCAATGCCCGCTGCTGGAGCTGGGATTGAGGGTGGAGTGCAGAAGTGAGGCCTGGAGGGTGTAAATCCATGGTATTGCATGGGCCGTCTGGAAAAAGATAGTTGTCCCACCTCTGGCATTGCCAGATTTAGCAAATAAAAAGAAAGACTTTTTATTTAAATTTTAATTTTAGATAAACAGTAAATTTTATTTATTTGAAATTTGAATGTAACAGAAAATAGTGTATTGGGTTGGCTAAAAAGTCTGTTTAGTTTTTTCCATAAAATAAAAGACACATTTTTTATTTTCACCAGTAATTTTATTGATTTGGATATTTTGAGTATGTTGGCTATCTCCCATGTGGTATAATGTTGAGTGTTCTCAATTATTCCTTTTTAAAAATTATTATCATTCAATTACAGTTGCCCCAGTTTTTCCCCATTGCTCTTCCCTGCTCTGCCAACCCCCCTCCCACAGTTGATCCCCATCATGTCGTCCATTTCCATGGCTCTTTTATACATGTTCCTTGTCTAGACCCTTCCTCTTTTTTCCCCCATTATCCCTGTAACCCCTCTCCTCTGGTACCTGTCAGGGTCAGAGACCCCGTCTGGTCCCTTGTTCTTTATTTCCATGTCTCTAGTTCATTTTGCTCATTTGTTTGTTTTGTTCATTAGGTTTTACTTATAGGTGAGATCATATGGTATTTGTCTTTTGCCACCTGGCTTATTTTACTTAGTATAATGCTCTCCAGTTCCATCCGTGCTGTTGCAAAGAGTAGGAGCTCCGTTTCTCTTTCTGCTGCGTAGTATTCCATTGTGTAAATGTACCACAGCTTTTTGATCCACTCCTTCTTTACTCATGGGCACTGAGGGTGTTTCTAGCACTTGGCTACTGTAAATAATGCTGCTATGAACATTTGAGTGCATAAGTTCTTTTGGATTGGTGTTTCAGGGTTCTCAGGGTATACTACCAGCAGTGGAATTGCTGGGTCAAAAGGCAGTTCCATTTTTAGTTTTTTGAGGAAATTCCATATTGTTTTCCACAGTGAATGCACCAGTCTGCATTCCCACCAACAGTGCACTAGGGT
This sequence comes from Anoura caudifer, assembly GCA_004027475.1. NCBI lineage: Eukaryota > Metazoa > Chordata > Mammalia > Chiroptera > Phyllostomidae > Anoura > Anoura caudifer. The sequence continues at coordinate 58,289 of PVKU01003228.1, forward strand.
TCCCCTTTCTCTACATCCTCTCCAGCACTTGTTTGTTGGTTTGCTAATGATGGCCATTCTGACCAGTGTGAAGTGGCATCTCCTTGTGGTTTTAATTTGCATCACTCTGATGGCTAGTGATGCTGAGCATACTTTCATGTGTCTCTGGATCCTCTCTATGTCCTCCTTGGAGAAGTGTCTGTGCAGGTTCTTTGCCCACTTTTTATTTGGCTTGTTTGTCTTCCTGGGGTTGAGTCACATGAGTTCTTTATGTACTTTGGAGATTAAACCCTTGTCTGAGGTATCATTGGCAAATGTGTTTTCTTCCTATCTGGTTGGTTCCCTTTCCATTTTGTTGACTTTTTCTTTAGCCATGCAGAAGCTTTTAAATTTGATGTAGTCCATTTGCTTATTCTTTCCTTTATGTCCCTTGCCCTAAGTGATATGTTAATGAAAATATTGCTGTGTGGATGATCCATAATTTTTCTACCTATGTTTTTCTCTAGGACTTTTATGGTTTCATAACTTATATTTACGTATTTTATCCATCTTCATTTTATTTTTGTGTATGGTGTACATTGGTTGCCAAGTTTCTTTCTTTTCCCTCCCTTCCTTCCTTCCTTCCTTCCTTCCTTCCTTCCTTCCTTCCTTCCTTCCTTCCTTCCTTCCTTTCTTTCTTTCTTTCTTTCTTTCTTTCTTTCTTTCTTTCTTTCTTTCTTTCTTTTCATATACCTGTACAGATTTTGCAACAGCATTTACTGAAGAGGCTATTTTTATTCCATTTTATGCTTCCAGTCCCTTCATCAAAAATTAATTGACCATACTGATATGGGTTTATTTCTGGGCTCTCTATTCTGTTCCACTGATCTATGTGTCTGTTCTTATGCCAGTACCAGACTGTTTTGATTACAGTGGCCTTGTAATATAGTTTGATATCAGGTATTGTGATCCCTCCAACTTTGTTCTTTTTCCTTAAAATTGCTGAGGTTATTCAGGGTTGTTTATGGTTCCATATAAATTTTTGAAATATTTGTTCTAAATCTGTAAAATATGCCATTGGTATTTAGGTAGGGATTGTATTAAATCTATAGATTGCTTTGGGTAATATGGACATTTTAATGATGTTAATTCTTCCAGTCCATGAACATGGTATATTCTTCCATTTATTTGTATCTTCCTTAATTTCTTTCTTCAGTGTTCTGTAATTTTCTGAATATAGGTGTTTTACCTCCTTGGTTAAGTTTATTCCTAGATGCTTTATGTTTCTTGTTACTGTAGTAAATGGGATTTTTTTCCCTAGTTTCTGTTTCTAATATTTCATTGTCAGTGTATAAACATGCCTTCAATTTCTGAATATTGACTTTGTATCCCACTATTTTGCCAAATTCATTTATTAGGTTGAATAGTTTTTTGGTGGAGCCTATAGCATTTTCTATATACACTACCATGTCATCTGCAAATTTGATTTGCTTGCTATCAACTTCAATTGGTCTACCTGACTGTGTAGTGTAGTCCAACGAGAAGTCTCCAGCATGAAACTTTTTTTAATTACTTTAGGTTGTTCAGTTGCAGTTGTCTTCATTTTCTCCCTACCACTCCCCCTCCATCCCAGCCGATCCCACCTCCCTCCCTTGCTTCCACCCTCCCCCTTGGTTTCATCCATGTGTCCTTTATAGTTGTTCCTGAAAACCCTTCTCCTCACTGCCTCCCACCCCAGCTACTGTTAGATTGTTCTTAATTTCAATGCCTCTGGTTATATTTTGTTTGCTTTTTTCTTTTGTTGATTACATTCCAGTTAAAGGTGAGATCGTACGGTATTTGTCCCTCACCAACTGGCTTATTTCACTTAGCATAATGCTTTCCAGTTCTATCCTCCAGCATGAAACTTTTCAAACGGCTTTGACACATTTGATCAGTCACAGTACCTTCTCTATACACTGCACATATCTTTTTTTTCTTTTCTGTTGCATTTTTACCTTTTTTTTGAAATAATAAAGCATAAAATGTTGCATAACATAATAACATAATAACATTATTTTATTGCATAAAATAATATAGATGAAAATGTTGCATACTTTCTTCCATCTTCAATATGGAAATGGCTGCACAAAAATTCACCCATTTAGATAAGTTTTTTTTTCAATGCACTCTGATATCACAGATGTCTCAATATAATCTAACAAAGTTGTTTTAAATGGCATTAAAGACCACTAAGCGCTACCAGACCCATCTTATGGAAAACATCAAACAAAGTTTTTAGCCAACCTAATATTTTGTCTGAGCCCACACCCAATATCATTAAATATATCATTGAATTTTGAATGATATATTCAAGAAATGTTTGAAATGAGGCTGAACAAACAACAATGATGGGAGTTCACTACTCTGGGAATGAAACACTTTACCTTTCCCAAAACATGAAGAGCCCAAAGAATGCAGAAGTGGTCTCTAGGCAATCAGATTACAATAAGAAATGTTAAACACAAACTGTATTAATGCAAAGTAAGATGGATAAAGAAACCAGTGAAAGACTGTTAATAGGGGATGAGGGAAGAGGAGGGTCACTACTGATGAACTGCTTAATGAGCAATAGTCCTATCTTAGGACCTCTTGTAAGGCAAGCAAGTGTATTTTCTGATTGCTTAAACTAAGTGAAGTTTTCTTTATTTGCAGATAAAAATATGCTGATATATAGGAGATTCTTATTAAAAGTCGGAATTTTCTATGTATTGGACATTGAATGACTTTTCTGTTTTGTTTGTTTACATTAGTAAACAAACCCAAAACATAAAAGCATTTTTTTTCATTTAAAAGGTAAGAGGTTTTCCATTTTTAAAAAATGCCCTATATTATCCCTTAAAGTAGTCAGTGAAAACAAAAGCAACACAGGTATTTTGGAATTAGAACTTTTGGGGAAAATAACTCACAGAAACTAATATCCATTCAATGGTAATGTCTTTAAAAAAAATAGCAATAGTTACCTAATGAAACTTCAGAGTTGACATCATAAATTGGCCTGAATATAGTTCTTTGAAGTATTATTATGGAATTTCCCAGTTGGTAAAGGATTCAGCCGTTTTTACAGAAACATTTTATATCTTGGTAGAGTGGTGGTCCTGTATCTTTATGGGAATTGATAATAATATAATTTTTTTAAAAATAGAAGTGTAAAAATTACTGTTGGATGATACAAACAGATCAACACAATTATTTAAGTTAACTGCTCTCTGATTCTGATGTTATCACATGACATTTGTTGGATTTTATGTCTATTTTTTTAGATCTCATCTTAGGATCTCCACTTACTATTGGAAAATCCAGGTTGTGGTATTCCAGTTGCTTGATTTTCTCACAGTATTCTATTTATGAATAATACATAATTTGTACATATAAACTCATTCTGTATTTTTTTTTGTTACTGAAAAACAGTATGCTTCTCATTTTCCAAAATAGTTGCACTATAAACAAAGCTGCTTTGGAACATTTTGGTAAAGTAGATCTTACTTTCTCATTCACTTATTCACATAAAAGTTAACTTGCATTCCCAAATATAGAAGGAGTGCTAATCTAGACAACAAGATTAAATATTTTCATTCATATCTATTAGGACTGTATATATTCTGTGACATTAAAAAAAAAAAACAAATATGGCCCAAACATAATGGTAGTGTTGTTCCTCATGAGTAGCAAAGCCTGGCGCTAGGCAATCCAAGGAAGGATGGGGGCTCCACCGTCATTGTGGGGTTAGATCCCATCTTTATAGCTATCCTACCACACTCTGCACTTGCTTGATGCCAGTGTCACCTCATAGAACTGATACCATGCCCATGTTTCCAGACAGCAGGAGGAAATATTGAGTAAATGGACAAAGGGAGGGGTGCACCTACCAAGGTGAATCAACTTCCTTTGGGGAGCCATCATGGAAGTCTGTCATACAACTAATTTAAATCACTGAGGTATAAGCCAAACTTCTGCTCAAATCTCATTCTCTTATTCTTAGGCACATGTGGTCTTTTATCGCAGGGAGACTGGGAATGACTTTTAGCTGGATTTATTGCCACTTCAAATAAAATTGATGTGCTGCTCCTTAGGAAGGAGAGAACGGAATATGGGGTTGATGATTCTTGCACTGCCTTCATCACAGTGTGGTTAAGATTGCTTTCCAACCCCAAATATATTTGTATCAGATTGAGAACTTGATCAGAACTTGTACCTTTGCAATTTTATCTTTGTCTCCTACCATTCTTCAGACCACAGGAATTTCTGCTGGAGTATAGACTGCTTCCACCAGGTACACTGTAAATATAGTGGGCAGATACACATGCCATATTCCATCCTGGAAATGTCTTAAGCCCAAGTGTTCACAATCAGCAAAACAAGCTATGTTCTACTTTACCTATTTGATAAGTTCAAAATTCTGAGTTAACATGACAATTCTACATTTAACACTAAAACGACTATATATATATTATGACTTGATTACCTACATTCCCTAAAATATCTTATTTCAATAAAAACTGTTTATAGTAAAACTGTTTTTTTTTTCTAAAAGTTCACATACAGCAGTTGGGAAACTAGGGGGTACACAAAAGGACACAATCAAAATATTTTCAAAATATTAATTCTTATCAGTAACTCCTTAGACAAGTTTTAAAACTTTCATTTTCCAAAAAGCTTGTAAAGAGAAAACCAACTCAACCTAAGTCCTCAGAGGGATTTGCCTTTAATATTTCTGAAGAGTGTGAAAAGTACTCTGAGCATCACTTTTCTGGAACGCAGTGTGGGGAACAGTAGCATCACTATAGCTATCGCAGGGGCTTATTTACTTATTTAAAGGGGCTCAGTTTTCCTGCTAATTCTGTTACTGCACCCATCACTTTCCACTCTCCCACTCAGCCACCGCCATTCAAGTCACCTTGGATGCACTTATGTGGCAGGATGCCAACAGCATGCCCCCAGAGAGCCATAGTTTGCAGCACCCCATTCAAAATGTCACTCAGCTTTCACTTCTGGAACTTGCCTGCTGACTTCTATGAGATTCCTCTCGGTCCTCTTGGCAGTAGACAGCTCTGCCAGGGGTGGTTGGACATGATGAGAATGACACTTCCCTTCAAGGTTTCTATTTCCCTCTCTTATGGGGGCACAGAGATGACAGAGAATTGGACATAGAGATATCTAAAATTTTGCCAAAGTTTGTCAGTTTTTAAACTCCGAAACTTTATAAAGGTATGAAATATTACTGAAAGGCATGTGTTAGTTCCCTGATTAGAGCTACTTAAACTAGCAATTGGGAAAGTGACTCAGCCTCCATGGTTGTTACTACATAGTAAAATGCAGCTGCTTTCTGGATATAAATCCGGTACAACTGTGTGGTTCCCAGGGTCTACATACATGTGGGTGCTCAGTAAGTATGCATGGAATGAGGAACAGTGCCATCTACAAGCTAGCTCTTTCCAGTGCTCTTAATCTACTAACCAAGCTTGTCTCACTGAGTGTAATCCTGATGAAACATTGAATGTAAACATTCTAGATTTTCTCTCCTTGTATCCAATTTGTGTTCTGCAGGATGTAGGTTACCCTCATTTCTAAAGTCACCAGCAGTTCAGAGTTTCAGTCACTAATTCAAGAATTTTTTCTTATCTCTGTTTTAAAAGAACCATAACTATTTGATTTGTGATGTACCAAATAGAATGTAGGAGGCTTTGAAAATGATGGCTTCTCTTAATGGGAAGTCATCACATCATCATTATTGTAGTAGGAGCAGTAAGTAGTATTTGTGAAGCACTTACATCTAAGCACTGTGCACAGTGTTTTTTAATGATCATTAATCACATCACTGCAGCAAGTCTGCAAAGTCAGGCATCTTGAATAAAATCACACTGATAGGATGTGACACTCCCAGGATTTAAAGCCAGGTATTTCTGCTTAAAAGCACGTGCTACTAGTCATTTTACCATTACATTATAAAATAGGCATACTAAGAAAAGTTCATGATGAGTGAAGATATTTTACAGCCTCAGAACTGTCTGTAATTAATAGAGATGTGTAGAGATAATAAGTGCCAGGAGTTGTTTTTTCCTTGGAATGTTTGGCATTGCTCACTTTAGGAATCATAAGAAAGAACACTGTACATACAGTACAGCACAGGGGGAAATAGGGACAGAAGTATTCTTGGTTGAATAAAGGCAATGGTTGAAAGAAAAAGGCTTCCTTCTCCCTTCCTAAGTTCCATGCGATGAAGAAAGCGATTCTCTTCTCTTTCCAGAAAACTGCCTATTTAAGGAGAGATAGAAAGGCCAAACCAAAGGTGTGTTAGAGCAGAATGAACCATCTCTGAAATATGTATTCAGCCTCCTTCATTCAAGCGTCAGACTTAATGATATGATGACATTGCTGGTATATTTCCATTGGATGTGGTTGCTGACAGTTCTGCCAAATAGGACCATTTTTAGAACTGGGAGTTCATGTATGAATTTCCTATTTGTATGCTAGCTATCACAACCTTTCACATTCTCAAGTGTGTGAAAAGGCCTGAGGTTGAATGGTAAAGCTGTTTGCAGGTGTAGTCTCTTGCCTTCCTTCACTGGAGGTTTACGACTCTCAAAAACAACTTTTGAGGAAAGCTTTCTGTTTGATGTGGATGGTGGTGAGAGTTATTTATGTGTTGTAGAGCCAACCTGAGTCCCTGATGAGGAGAAAATTCCCAGCTAATGATCTAGCAGTTGGACTTGGGTCAAAGTGAATTACAGTGTAGCTTTCAAACCTGACTAGTCACATTCAGAGCTTAGGCCCGTACTCCTGGGGGAGGGGAGGCGGTGCTGCTCTTTCTTTCTTTCTTTCTTTTTTTTTTTTGTAAGTGGACAGAGTGTGAGTGGGATCTTTACTTCCACTATTTCTAATCCCATGTGGCTGTGGCTTGGTCATCAATCCTTCTGGCTAAGAGACACCTTTTTTTACCCCTCAGCTTGACTAAAACCACAAAGTCGGAGAGGAAAATGCCTATTCATTAATGTCACACACTAATTCAACTAGCTTATAGGCCCTGGTGCAGCATTCAATAACCCTTCACATAAAGCATGAAGTCAGACAAGGTTCTGTCAAATGTGTTTTTAGATATGCGGTGGTTTTAGACATCGAGGCAGTGTGTAAAAGAAAATGTTTTCCAAGTTTTATATATTTGAAATGGAAATGAATATCCTTTCAGTCTTATACCAACAGTTTTGAATAGCTTTTATTTTAATATCCAAATGATAGATTTTATTTTTCAAGCCACCAAAAACATTGTTTTTGCCAAAAATATGGTAATCTGAAGGCAGATAATCTAGGTGTTTAGAATTTAAGGATGTTTCACTCACTTTCTCCAGATAGATAGATAGATAGATAGATAGATAGATAGATGTATGTATTTATATCTGTGTTGTTTTTACTGTGTGTGTGTGTGTGTATTCCCATTTGGAAAGTAAAACTTTTAAATTTCTTCAACTAAAAATAAAATTAAAAAACTGTTTCCACTATTTCTTCCTTTGGCTATGGGTAATTTTCTGACTTTCTTACTTTGGCATCTCATAGATTCAGCTATATAGCAATTGAAATGACCTGCTATCCAAATGATGGCCGGTACAAATGTGCAGACCTGTAGTGGTAACTGGATGTTAAGTGGATGTACCTTGTATTCCCATTTCTTCTATTCACTAGAAAAACATATGCAGCAGAAGTAAATAGACAGTGACCAATAATTATACCACTAGATGCTGTTGTGTTGCCATGCGATACTTGGATTTTTAAGTTAAGGCTACTGGAAAAAGGAGCAATTTAAATGGGTTGAGATACAAATTCTACACTCTGATCATAGTTATTTAACCTCTGTAAACTTATCAACACATGGTTTTTTACTTAAAGTCTCTATTTATTTAATAACTACTTAGCCAGCATTTTCTTCGTACCCCACTTTCTTTGCTCTGTAGTAGGGATACAGCTGGAGGAAGACTAAACTACTCTTATCCTCAGGGACATTTGGGCCAGTGTGGCAACATTGCCTTCTGTACAGTAATATGATTTCACCCTCAATATTTCTGTTCTATGTTGAATTTATACGAGGCCTGTCTGATCATACAGATATGCATATTATTTATGGAATAAATCACTGAAAATCAGTGATTATGGATTATACCAATGGAGCCCCTAGAAGATCTTGCAAAAAGTTATTAGAAGGTCTGTTGGGGAAGCTGAAATGCTTGAGCTTTGTTTGCTTCTTTATAGAATCAGATCTGGGAGGCCTTGATGATCTAGGCACTGGTTACCGCAACATCAACCGGCAGCTGAACAAAACAATTAGGCGCCGCAGACATGCAGAAGATAACGATTACAACATTGAGGTGCTGCTGGGAGTGGATGACTCTGTGGTCCGTTTCCATGGCAAAGAGCACGTCCAAAACTACCTCCTCACCCTGATGAACATTGTGAGTAGTGACTCCTCCATGAGGTCTTTTTTTTTGTTTTTTTAATCTTTTAGTTCACATCTGTTTTGTTAATATCTTCTGGAAACCTGTGCGGGCACTTCCATTACTATATCCCACATCCAAAATGTGTATACAACTGCATTGAATGCAGACAGTGATTTCCACAGTTAACATTCAAGGATGGAAAAATAAAGGAAGGACAAAGCACACATTTCTTTTGGTTGATTGACTATTTTTCCATTGTCATCAAGGGGAAATCATAATTTGAAAAAATCATAATGCAATGGAACTGTGACATGAATTCTTTTCTCAATTCATTCTGGGAATAATCAAAACTCTCAGGACTTAATCTACCTGCCTTGATGTGGACCACAGAGGATAAAATAGTTCTTTTTAGCATCATTTTGTATCCCAGGATGATACAGGCCTAATGATTAAGGCCTAATGATTGAGGCCAATGATTGAGGCCTAATAACTCTGTCTGATGCTTGTTGGCAGGGCCTTTGAATAAGAGTGCCGTTTTTCTATACAATGTAGGTAATACATTTACAAAGCACAGTCAACTCTTGGCACAGTGTTGCTATGCAGTCATGAAGGGCTCTTTAAATTTGTTCTGCATTTCTTCTTCATAGCCTTAATTGTATCCAGAAGACATTTAATCAACATCCTTCAAACTGGTGTGGTTTTTTTCCTTGTTGAATAGGCAGAGAACAATTGAGGAGAAATAATTTATAAATCACCTACTTCTAAAAGATCATTGAGATAGGAGTACAATCAAATTTATATATTTTTTGAATTATGAACTACATATTCTGTTGATCCATCAAACGTTGTTGTCTAACCCTAGTGTTTCCTTCTTTCAGCATTTGACCATAAACTTAACTTCTTTGGGCATCTATGTGGTTTATCTTCTTTTTTCAATGGTTAAGATTACATTTCAAATAATTATGTTGAAGCAGAAAAATCATTAATGTTATTAATCATGATTTTATTTATTCTGATATTTAAGCCTACATGTTAAATATATTTTTGTTCTTTGAGATGCCATGTCTCTTTGAAATGCAAAATGAGTATAGAAATTCAAGTACATTTTTATTTGATCATCAGCACTAATTCCTGTTATGAAGACCAGTTAGCATACAGAAAACGAATGACTAGCCTTGCATAAAACTTCATCACTGAGAATTAAATGAATGCCTTCAACTATTGGCTGTTAGATGACTTGCTAGTAGCATAACTTTGAGCATGTTGCTTAGCTTCTCTGTGCCTGCTTTAGTCTTCCCATCAGGAAAGTGAGGAAAATAATAGGACTTACTAGGGATGTTGAGAGGATTGAATGAATGAATGCAAGTCATGTGCTTTACACAGTGCTATATACACATGCAGAAGTACACAACCATGTTTTCGATTTCCACATGAAATTTATTTCCAGCATTACCTACAATTTAACTTTTCCTGTGGAGATGCTTTTCCCAGGTGCTTCAGTCATTGTACCTTGTGTCCACTCTCTCCTTCCATTAGCAAGGCAGTCAGTTACAGACTTTGTGGGCCTCTAACTGGTGTTCAGACTATGGAAAGCTCTCGGAGTAATGCAGCAGAGATGTGAACTGGTCCTTGTCCTCTCAGAACTTACAATTTGGTCAAAGGGAAAAAATATAAGAGAAATGTTAAAGATTGAGCAATAAAAGGCATGCTACCATTCAGGCTCATATTGTAGGGGCTGTGTTATAAATTCTGTAAGACTTCAGAGAAAGGAGCCATGACAATAGTCACCCAAGGTGTAAAGTGCTGCAAATACTAAATTGGGACTAGGAGGCAGGGGCTGTAGTTCGAGCTCTATTAACTGGTTGGCCCTGGGACCTCAGGCAAATCATGTGCTTTCCTGGGATTTGGTTTGTGTTTTTATAAAATTGAAAGTTTTGACAAAGTATTCATGAATAATTCAATCAGAAAGTTGGGAGTTCAACCGGGCCTTTAGGGGTTTGTTTACTTATTTTGATATTTGTTGTTGTTACTTTGTTTTGTTTTTTGAAGGACACATGAAAATGTAAAGGTTTTCTAGGTAAAAATCTATTCACAGGAAACCTTTACCTTAGCTGACTGGTGAGTAAATGCATTCTCCCTGTAATTTACCTGGTAGTCAGTGTAGTTCCGGTACCAGAGCCCAGATGATATTTACTCTACAGTTCCTGAACTAGTGCTTTGCTTCATGGTTGTCTTTTTCATTTAAACTGAACTCTTTTTTTAAGGGGAGCTTGTATTTCTTATTTCATACTTTCATATCATGAAAAGGGTTTTCAAGTTATTAAATGTTAAACATCTGTTTAATGAAAGAATAGATAAATGTAAGTTCTTTATATATTTTGGAGATTAAACCCTTGTCTGAGGTATCATTGGCAAATATGTTTTCCCATACAGTTTGTTTTCTTTTTATTTTAATACTGTTTTCTTTAGCTGTGCAGAAGCTTTTTATTTTGATGAGATCCCATTTGTTTATTCTTTCCTTTGCTTTAGGGGACATATCAGTAAAAATGTTGCTGCATGAAATGTCTGAGATTTTCCTGCCTATGTTCTCCTCTAGGACTTTAATGGTGTCATGGCTTATATTTAAATCTTTTATCCATCTTGAATTTATTTTTGTGTATGGTGTAAGTTGGTGTTCAAGTTTCATTTTTTTTTTTTGCATGTAGCTGTCCAGATCTCCCAACACCACTTGTTGAAGAGGCTACTTTTACTCCATTTTATGTTGCTGCCTCCTTTGTCAAATATTATGGAATTTTCTAAGAAAACTAAAAATGGACCTACCTTTTGACCTAGCAATTCCACTGCTAGGATTATATCCTAGAAACTCTGAAACACCAATCTAAAAGAACCTATGCACCCGAATGTTCATAGCAGCACAATTTACAATAGCCAAGTGTTGGAAGCAACCTAGGTACCCATTAGTAAATGAATGGATCAAGAAACTATGGTACATTTACACAATGGAATTCTATGCAGCAGAAAGAAAGAAGGAACTCCTACCCTTCAGAACAGTATGCATGGAACTGGAGAGCATTATGCTAAGTGAAATAAGCCAGGACGTGAAAGACAAATACCATATGATCTCACCTTTAACAGGAACCTAATCAACAAAACAAACAAACAAGCATAATATAACCAAAGACACTGAAATTGAGAACAAGAGAGGAGAGGGATAGGAATATCCAGGGAAAAGGGGAAGGGTTTAGACCAACAAGTATGAAAGACACATGGACAAAAGCTGGGGAGGGTGGAAATGGGAGGGAGTTGGGAAGGGCTGGGGCAGTGGGCTGGGATGGGAGTAGAAGACAGAAAACTCTATAAGACAACAATTAAAATAAAATTAAAAAAAAAGAAAAAAGAAAAAAGTTCTTAATGCAAAAAAACAAAAAAAGGATAGATAAATGAACAAAGGAGTATGAACAGCATGGAAATAGATTATGAACAATCTTGGGGAGATACAATGTTGGATTCAAAACATGAGGATATATTCCCTGGCTGATGTGGCTCAGCTGGTTGGGTGTCATTCCACAAAGTGAAAGGTCGCTGGTTAGATTTCTGGTTAGGGCACGTGCTTGGGTCGTGGGCCCAGTCCCCAGTCGGGATGTGTGCAGGAGGTAACTGATCAGTGTTTCTCTCTCACATCTATGTTTCTCTCCCTCTCTTTCTCCCTCCCTTACCCTCTCTAAGAATAAATAAATAAAATCTTTTTTAAAAAAAAAACAAGAGGAAATAAATGATAAGTTAAGGCTTTTAATCAGCTTAATGATGTAATGAAAGTATTTAAGAAATAAATTAACATTTCTTGGTTATCATACTTTTTTCTAAGCATATTGCAAGATGGGAATTATTCCCATTTTTCTAGCAGAAACAAAGGCTTTTAAACTGTTAATAAAATGGAGGTAAATTTTAAAAATTATTTGAATTTTGTAAAACAGTCTCAAATAATGACAATGTAGTGATGGTGGCTACATATGGTGGCTTCTACTAATGTAGAAGTTGGCAGCGTGCAGCCCAGGTGGGAGGGCGCAGCCCCTGAAAGATCATGAAGCTCTGCACCCTCCGTCTGTGCATCGTGCGGTGGATCTGTTCCATTTGGCTATCCCCAAGGTGTATCTTTCATGGAGAAACCAGTGTGTAGGAGGCAGCAGCCTATGCTGGAAAGGCAGGATAGTTTTGAGTTCAAGCCTGTCCCCAGCACTTACGAGGTGAGAGGCCTTGTACAAGTAGGAACTTTTCAATGTCTCAGTTTCCTCACTGGTAAGACAGGGATAGCAGTCCTAGTTTTATAGGGGAATTCTGAAGGAGAAAGAAAATTGTGGGTTGTAATAACTGCCAAGATAGAAAACAGATAAGAGTAAAGGGCTATTGTCAAGTGGGAGAGGTGGGGGCTAGTTTTGATAGGAGGTTGGAAAAAAGCTTCTCTGAGATACTATCTGAGCAGAGATACAGAAATTTGATGAGGGAGTCAAGTAAAGAACTCGGTAAAGAGTGATCCCGTCCAAAGGATCATGAACCACAAAGGCTGAGTCAAGAAAGAGCTACTGAATTAGGAGTATGTTTTTCGAGCCCAGTGGGAAATTTTGATGAATACCCCTGTTAAAAGGTCACTAGTGTAATAATAAAGGACAAGAACAGAAAGAGAATGGGGGTAAGAAATCTTTGAAAATAAAAAAAATAGAAATGAAATTTCTTAGAGTGAACAATTCAAATAATTGGACCGTCCTTGAAATTTTTCCAACAATGTTTCTTTGAATCTTGGTACTCAACCTGTGTTGGCAGAAATGTGTTACCATGTGAGCTACTCTGAAGCTTACCTTACAGAACTCTGAGCATTCTAGGCAGGTAACAGTTTTTCCCCAGACTGAATATAGTGGTTCCTTCCTTTGGGATGTGTACTAGCTGCTGCAGGAGAAAACATGGGCCTTGCTGAGAGGAAAACCAATGAAATAAATGTAAAGGGTGGGCTCCAGGTCTTCTTTGCTTTTCATCTAGATGGAAAAGAATGGCTCCTGGCAACACTGTGAGAGTAAAAGGAGGAAATACCCCACAGAGTTTTAGAATAGTCTCCCGTTACAAGGACAAAGGCAGACTGTCATTTAAGTGATCAGAACAACAACAAAAAAAAAAAAAAACAGTAGAATTTCAAAGGACAGTTCCATCATATGAAATTTTAACTTTGAAGTCTAATGTCCTATAATGCAAATGGGATTCATGAATTTCCTTTTCAAGAAACCAGTTTAATGTGATGTGTTTCAGTAGAAGTTTTTGTTTCCTAATGTTTGCTTTCTGCACCATGTGCTCTCTTTTCCACCGGTAATTTAGGTGGAAGTTACCATTGCTACGTCCTGACACTGGATCACACCTTGGGATTTAAGAAGGAACATTAGAGGTGAACCTCTGTAGGTTTTGAAGACAGAGGGATTGAAGGCTAACATCAGGTTACTTACTTAGTGTCAAGTACTTAGTCAATGCAAAGCCAGTCTGATTTTGTCTCTGATCCCCCTTTTCACTCCACTTCACTTTAACATTTATGTTAATAGTTAGTCATTAGTATCTAATTTTTAAAAGTATATCTGAAGGAGACTCTATGATGTGAACTGAAGAACATATGTGCTCAGTAATGCTTTGGGCTGGCTGCTCAAAAAAGCAGGCTACAGTGAGAACTAATTTACAATATCGTAGTACTTGCCCGAAGGAGGAAAAAGCTGCCAACCTTCATCCCTTTAAGAGTTGTCTGACTTGCTCCATAATTATCAACTCAATCCTGAAAACTCTAATTAGTCAAAGTAATATTTAGGAATGAAAATGTATGTGTAGAACAATGGTTTTTTAACAAACCTTTTAGAGTATGGATTTATTTATGAATTTGAGGAAAACCATGAAAATGTATTTGTGTCCAAAATAGTGTATACCATGTCAGAAAGTCAAAGCCCACTTGACATTTATCCAGGTTAAGAACCCTGATATGTAGCCAACTTACAGTAGCTTCCAGTAGACAAATATGAGATAATATAAGCAAAAATAAATAAATGATAATAAAGGATTATAACACATGCAATAAAAGAAATACTTGTGAGTTCATACTGATATAAAAAATAATGGACTATGTAAGTAAACATAGGACAATACTTCCTTATAGTAGAATTCCAGTTAATATAATGATTGATGTAGAAAATTGCTAATTGGCAAACACTAATGCAGTAATTGTTGTAGGCAAGTATCATCAGTGAATCACCAAATTAGTGGATGAAAGTCTAATGAGAAATGGGATATATACATAGCCTCAAAGTATCTCCCCACAAAGGATCTATTAATCGTAAAGGGAAAACTGGTAACTTTATATTACCAAAACCTGACAGAAAGCACCTTAACATGGGTCAGGGCATAGGAGAAGCTTGAATGCAGTTTTAGGAGAATTAAGGGACAGCCACAGAAGGCCTCTTTCTGTGTTGTAAAGAATGGAGCAGAGAGGTTCAGGAACAATGAAGACAAGCCAGCTGAAAATTAATTGTAGATGTTTAGGCAAGAGACAGTGGTATGTTAGACAGGGATGGTTGCTAAACAAGGGAGTATTTACGAGAGAATCAATAGAACTTGCCAGCAGATCGGATCGGGGCTGAGGGATGGAGGAATCCATCATGATTTACATGCTTCTGGCTTGAACACTGCTGCATGATGGTGCCATTTACATAGAGCAAGTGATCTATGGAAAAAACAATTATGTGGAATGAAAGCTAGTGGTAAAATCTTTGAAGATGTTCAAAATCGTCTAGTTTTAGGTCGAGGTGCAAAGAATGATTTAATGTTGTTAAGGATGAAGGCTTATCCTACTACCAACTAACATTTAGCCTTTGCTCTCTGCCTGGTCCTGTGCTAAATACATGAATTATATATTAATCCTCAGCCCTGAAATATGCTTATTTTCAGTCCCAGTTTATAAATGAGGAGATCGAGATTTAGAGAAGTGTAGGCTACTCCTCCCAGAGTCAGACAGCTAGGAGGTGGCAGAACCGAGACAAGCCCACATCTCTCTGCCTGTTCTTCCTCGCAAGCTCTACTGCCTCCTGTATATCCCTTGCCAAGTAAAACTCTAATGTCTTTTCTTTACTTTTTACTGTGTCTTGTGAGAATGCCATTAAAGTCGTTGAAGTGAGAATTCTGTTACCTGCCTTATTGAATCAAATCAGTTAGCAATCCAGTTTAAAATTCTAACAGGGTGGTGAAGCAGATTTTGTGGTTAAGGGGTGGGTTGTTTTCTTTCAGCACGTTAGATGGTCTCTGTCACCAGCACTTTCTTGTCTGTGGCAGGTATCCTTGTCATTTGCTAAGATCTAGGAAGTGATCTCGGTCTGCTGTTCCTATTAATAGTTTCGATGCCCTACAGAGAATTCAGTCTATGCTTTAATCTCAGTATTTACCAAGTGAGAAGAAAACAATTTACTTAAAAGAATGCCTCTTAGTATGAAAAACAATCTTGTATTCCAAGTACTCATTAATAATTAAGAGAAAGTTCATCAATTCTTTTTTATATTGAAATTGGCCACTTAAGTTGGGTAATAGACTAATGATAATAGCAGCATCTGGACAGTGTTATCTGGACATGGCAAGCTTTACTACTTAATATTTTTAAAAACTCCCTAGAAGCACTCTGGCCCCAATGAAGCATCAATTGATTTATTCAAGAGTTAGAAAATATGCTCTGGCTGGTGTGGTTCAGTGGATTGAGTGTCGGACTGAGAACCCAAGAGTCGCAGGTTTGATTCCCAGTCAGGGAACATGCCTGGGTTGCGGGCCAGGTCCCAAGTAGGGGGCGAGTGAGAGGCAAGAACACGTTGATGTTTCTCTCCCTCTCTCTCCCTTCCTTCCCCTCTCTCTAAAAATAAATAAATAAAATTTTTTAAAAAAGAGTTAGCAAATATGTTGGTGACTGGTTACTTAGTAGTGATTACGTCTCAACATTGCTTTAGATTTTTTAACTAATGTTTCTGAAAACATCGATATGACTGCAAGGCAGATTTACCTGGGGAGTATATAAGTTTATGCAATCTAAGCAAATTATGTAGCAGTTTTCTATTTGGGTCATTACTGTCAATCCATTTCGTACCTGTGCATGCACAACTGTCCTCTTGTCATTTACTCACCCAGTACATATACTTTTTCACAGACTGAGTCCCGTTAAGTTCTAAAGAGGCAAAAATTAATAAGATTTAACTCCTTTCCATAGGAGCTAATTCAGCAGGTAAAATAAACAAATGAGCAAATAATAATAAAATAGAATAGTTTCTTCAAAAGATTCAGCCACAAAGTAAACATTAATTGAAAAGGAGGGGTGTGGCTCAGCCGATAATGCCAGTGGCGGATGAAGTCTTTCTTCACAGAGAGTATGTCATTGGAGTTATAATTAGAGAATGAATTAGCATTTCCCTGCTGCAGAAAAAAGGAGTCTTGAAAGATGGGGAACAGATTATAAAAAGATACTAAAAGTGGTAGTTTTTGGAGCCACTGGAGTTTTGTCTGTATGTGGAATTGAAGGGTATTTCAGGGAAATGGCAGAAGATGAGGCTGGGTAAAGCAGCTGGGGTTACCTTCAGAAACGCATGTGTCATCCTAAAGAGTTTGAATTTCACCCTGCTAATGAAAAGTCATTCAGTCTTTTAAGGAAGATTGGTGACTTGATCAGTCTGTGTTTGAGAAAGAGAATTCTGGATGCAGTGGAATGATTTGGAGGAAGAGACTCTGTTAGACTCACACTATGGACATAGACACACAGTATTTATGTGCCAGAATGAGGGGATCAACCGCACTGAGTCTGGCTCCAAATTCCTTGTGTTTTACACTACCCCTCCCTGCCTCAGCGAACTCTCTTCATTTCCCCAATGTGGATTGAACACACCAGGTCACAGAGACAGATTGGGGTAAGTACAAGTCAGTTCAGCCTCCTTATATAAACATGCACATCTCCCCTGGAAAACCCTGGACCCGTCATTCTGGAAGAGTCCCCACATCACAGGTTACATTCACATCACACGACATCCACGGTGTTGCTGTCTCAGAGGTTCTTTGATTTTTACTGAAGTACCTCAGTTTCCTCTTTCCCCTTTGATTCTACAGCCCCAAATTCTTTTCCTGACATTCACCCATTTTTTCTCTTGTATGCTACAAATAATCAGTCTGACCCTATCCTTCCCAGATTTATTCCATCCTTGATTTCTCCCAGGGTCCTAAAACATAGAAAAGCTTTTTAGCTTGTTGAGGAAATCATTTTTTTCATTCTTGAAAAATGGGAATGAATTCTACCTGAGCTTTTGGTATTTTTCTACTGTTCCAAAGGCTGGAAGAGTCTGTAAGGCCTTATAGCTGAATTGTGTATCCTTGACCCACCCAAAGCTCCTTGGATGCTTATAAGGGGTAAAAGCATGTTTAACCTAAAAGGACAGACTCCTGTTTGTTGAAAACAGTCATCTAGCCATTATAATCTGCCCTTCTGAAGAACCACTGAAATGGGCCCAAACTACCCAAATGCAAACATTTGCAAAAGTTTTAACAGGTTATTACAGCAGTCCAGCTCATTCAGATGGGTACTGTGCTGCGTGGACAGGAAGGACGGGTTTAAGAGACATCCTCAGGGCTTGTAATATGTTGACTGCAATATCTGCAGAACAGGAAGAGGTCAAGGATGATTTAGTCTTTGAATGTGATAAAGTTTTCAGAAAAGAGAAGATTTTGAGGGAGAAGGTGAGATGTTTGAGATGTTTAGGTATACTTCCAAAGATGTAGATCTGTTACTAGAGTTGAACAAGTGGCTCTGAAGAACGAGAGATGAGTCAGTGTTAGGAATAGAAACATTTGGAATTCATCAGCCTATAGGTAGTAGTTGAAGAAACAAAAGTTAATGAAACGTTGCAGGGAAAGAAGGTGAGAAGAGGAGAGGATTGACAATAATGAGACACTGACATGTGTGGACCAGATAGAGAAAGATAAGCTGATATTGCTAAAAAATAAATAAAAACAAACCAGTAATATCATTGAAGAACATAGTGGTAAATAGTACTACATACTGCGAAGCATTGTAGGCAGGTTATTTTTTATAATGAAGGAAAATTGAGAATGTTAGTAAAAGAGGAAAAAGAATACCAAGAAAGGGAGGGATTGAATAAGGGAAGTAGAGTTGATGTTTTAGAACAAGTGTCTTTAGGGAAGTTGGAAGGAGCCTTAGAAGAAGGCAGAGGCTTATCACTTCCACTGAGACAGAAAGAAAAAGGCAGCGAGGTGTTAAGAACAGGAATAAGCATCGCACAGACTTACTTGAGTTGTGGCTGTGCTGATTATTTGGGGACCATCATAGAACTTCTCTGGGTCTCTGTCTCTTCCTAAAGTGGTGATAAGGAGCCCTCCCCTGTAGGGTTCTGAGCTTCCATGATGTAGGCTGAGCCTGTGCACTTGCCCTTCCCTTTGCCTCTGTTGCTCATCCTCAGATGCGCACAGACCACCTCTTTCCCGTCCGTGGGTCTCCCTGCTCGGACTGCCCAGCCTCAGGTACCTTCTTCCTCAATTGCTTGTCCTCTATCTCGCCACTCAGATTTATTTACTACTTCACAGTACCTGTTCCCATCTGAAATGACCTTGACTGCATGTCTTTTTGTATTTGTTTTCATAGCTTATTTTACCTATTAGAATATCTGAATATTCATGATAAGAAAAGACTCATCTCATTTACTATTCAGCCCCCCACCCCTAGGACAATTGCGTGTGTGGCAGCTGTTCAGTAAAGATTTGATGAGACTATTCCTAAAAAATTAGTTGGAGACTGGGAATGAGAGAAGAGTTGGCAGGTTGGGAGAGAGCTACCAACTTTAAGTAAAAGGACTAGAGTACAAAGCCGAGGATGAAGCAAGTATGTATTGGAAACCTTTAGCTCTACAAGAGTTAGTTGTGGATAGAGTTACATTTTTTCATAGCCCATTTCAGAATTCCTTTATTTATTCTTACAGCCAAAGAGTAAATGGGCTAGTAGTCACCTAGGCTATCTTATTACTTGTTTGCCTTCAGTTAACCAAGTCTTTTTCTAAAAAAATTATATACATGCACCATTCATTTATTTCTGCATGAATAATAATATGAATAATGGCTACAATTTTTGTTTTTATATTTGCAAGGGCCAGGCACCATTAGATACTATACATGTAGGAGCTCATTTATTCTTTTCAACAATCTTATAATGGCAGTACCACCATTACCCCATTTTACAGATGAGAAAACTGAGGCACAGAAACAGGTAACACGCCCAAGGTCACATAGCTGAGGTCAAACCCAGGCAGTCTGGCTGTAGAGCCCATCCCCTTTACCACTGAGCGATACTGCCTCTCAAGACCCACTCCACTCATCTGTGAGAAAAAAGATTGTTCCTTGGTTGAAGCCAGAGAAAGTTGTTCATCTGCTAGTCAGACAGAGCAGGTCAGATTGTCCTGCCAAGGAAATGTCCTGGGAGAAACTGTCCTGTCCGGGAACAAACCTGGAAGGAATTTTCTTTTCAAGAAAAGGAATACTTGGTTTTATTTTACCTTTTCTTCCCCCCTCTTCTTCCCCACTCACGTCACTGGCAAACCCTTTCAAGATAAGGCATCTGAAAATTAAATTAATGTTTTGTTTACCCCTTCTTCCAGATAATTTAATAAAGACTATGGTTTCAACCCTGAACACCCCGCAGTACACCTATACATGCTCTAGTAGACTGGCTCATGTGGTGAAAGGGGATTCCGTTCATTGTAGACAAACTTGCATTTGCATTCTGTAGCATCAAATAGGTGACTTCTTAGAATGTTTGTGCTAATGCTTTTCTTACAACCCAAAACACTGGTTATAAATTTTAGCCCTCACTTTTCTATTCTTACTCATTTTTTCCAGTGATCTGCTCAAGCTTCTCTTTATTTTTCCCAATATTTTATTGAATACCTTTGTACTGATGATCAAGAAATTCTTATTTATAATAAATCAACTCCAGTTCCTCATTTCCTTAGAATTTACATGAGGAAAGGTTATGAAAAGCAAGAGAAATTTTTAAGTTCTTTTTAACAATATGATTCCCCCCCTAGCCCCCTGTTTCTTGAACTGAGGGGTAGCACACTTGTATCGGTCACTCTAACGCCAGACCTTTTGTTCCGGGTGATGGTAGGGCTGCAGTCTGCAGGTCTGTGGGGTGTGGCCATACGCTGCCAGCTACTGACCCTGGGGTCAGACTGCCCAGGTGTTCCTCCTTTGCTCTGTCTGCTAACTGTGTGACCTTGGGCAAGTTGCCTAAGTTCTCTGGCCCTCGATTTCTTCCTTTTGGGAAGGAGGAGGCTCAATTTCTTTAGATGGACAATGGAGATATGTCTAAAGTCATTGAAAGGATTACTTGAATTGATGTAAGTAAAGGATTTAGAACCGTGTGTGGAACCCAGAAAGCTCTATGTAACCTTAAGCTGTGGTTTCCATGTGTCGTTGACATTGCTGTTACTTAGGAAAAAATTGCTTTTCTTGTCATTGAGTTGTGAAAATGCTTCCTAAACAAATATTATTTAAATTCATCTTGACACATTTAAATGGTTAATTTAGTGTGATATGCTTTTAGTTTTTCTGTGTATCATTCATTGATTGTTAAAATTTGCAATTAATTTATAGCCAAGTCAAAGGAGTCTCTTTGTGCCTCTTACGTTTCAGTCAGATGACACTAAAAAACAATCTAAATAAAGATGTCTTAAATATTTTTCTTTGCTTTCAAGAGTCAAATGAGTAAGGTATTCAAAACTCAATGTTTTCCTTGGGTTAGAATATTTTTGAATGCTTCTTTAATTTTAAGGAAGTTATTTTATTTATGTGTAAATATAGGAAAAGGCAGACACACCCACTGGTATTTAGGTGCATTCAGGTGTATTAAGTAGCTTGTCCCTTACTCCCTCTAAAATGTACATACTGCCATCTGCTGGAAAGAGCTTTTGTACAACATTTAGACAGTATTTTCGAGGAAAAAAAATTACTGTCAATTTTTTTTGATAAATTAAACTACATCTTTTAATTAAAATTAAACACATTTCAAGGGTGAGTCTTGACTTCTCTTTCAGGGAAAACTAAGATGGGGACAGTTGTTTTCCTAGCTCTTTTCAGGTAGATTATTAAAATACACACACAAACCTTTAAAACATTTTGCATGGGTACGTGGGAGAGTGCTAAGGGTAGTTATGTGGTCTTTTGCTTGATTTGAACACCCCTGTGATATAGGCAGAGCAAGCCCAGCTATAATTTGCCAGTGAGACAATGAGGCGCGAAGAGGTCACATGAGTAACAGGTCACTTGGTTCCTCGGTGGCATAGCTGCAACCGAAGTCCAGGTCTTTGAATGCCCAGTCCTGAGGTGCTAATTATTTCTCCAGCTCTCCTATGACTCTGAGGATAAAGGCACTGCAGCTTAGTATTGACAAGGCCTGACAAGGTGAAAAGCAGCCAAATTATCAAGTTCATTTTAAAAGTAAATCATGTATAGGAAGCAACGTTTTAAACCTTGAAAGGCAAAACAGTAAGTGCTATTCAGTACTTTGCATAATACAGACACCTAGTATTTGTTGATTTGTCACTCTGAAAGAATACTTTCTTCTATGTATAAATATTTCTGCCTTATAATTGGTTATTTCTACCCATAAAACATAGGTACACCCTGTGACAGTTCCCTGAATGCATGCTGACTCAGAACATCCCGTACCTAATTTTGGTCCCATCAGAACCCTATTATCTAATTAATGGTGACTTGTGTTAAGTAAAACTTTTCTTTTGGTCAAGGGCAAATTTTTAAATGCGTCTTTTTATTCCATCATATTATAATATTATATTTTCATGAAGTAGATATATTTGAGTAATATTGCCAACATGATTTTTGTCCATTATACTTTCTTGGCACTGGTTTTAAAATTCATGAAGTACAGTGGAATTTACAAATTTAGGGGGATTACACGTACATTATGCTAGCTCAGATATGACACTATTTGCCCTTATTACTGTTCATTAATTGTATGATTCCCAGATTTTCTGATGTAGATTTTCCCTGTAACAGCTAAAAAGCTGAGGCATCATCACCTCTCTGCAGTGGCTGTCTGTGCTCACCTCTGCTCCAGAAATTCCTTCGTTTTACTTAAGCCTAACTACTCTCTTTAGTTTTAAGTGGTATTGTTCTTCTATTTTGTGTATTTGCTAACATTGCTTTCAGCCTTTTTTTTTTTTTACACTGATTGTATTTACATTCCAGTTACGTTAAGCTAAGTACGTGCTGAGTGAAGCCATGTTGCTAATTCAGAACAGCTGCTTTACAAAAAGTCTCTTGGAACATCCCTGAGTTTCTCGATGAATATATCAGTGACGGGCCTGGCTTTGGACTTTTTGCTTTTATTGGCCTATAATGTTAGGATTTCCTCGTTAGATAATTAACCCAGAAGAAGAGGGGGCATGCAGTTTCCAATTAGGCAACATGAGGTGTGGAGTCCAAAAAGGTCATAAGAAATCAGCCTTTTGTCAGGCATTCAATTTTTCCTTATATTTACCCAAAACCTACCCCTTGAACAGTGTTCACTCATGGTTTTTAGATTTGTTTTATGTAAATACACAGAATAAATTGAGCCCCTTTTCCATGTGGTTGCTATTATGTCTTCTTTCTAGGTTTTTCTTTCCTACTTCCCATACTTTTATGTCCCTCCCTCCATCTCACTAAAGTTTTTTTTTTTTTGAGCAATTTGTTTGCATGAGTTAAATATTTTTATCCTTACCTAACCCTGTGAGATAGTGCTCTTATTATGCCCCTTTGATTGAAGCTCAGAAAATTGAAGACCACAAACAATGAGGGGTTGACCCAAGGTGTCAGCTGAGACTATTAGTGTCTAGTGTCAGGCTCTGAGCCACTGTGTCTCTCCAATCATTCTTTACATGACACTTTCTCTAGGCTCCTTGCTCCTTGCCTTCCTTTGGATACATCCATGTTTATCAACAACTCTTATATGACAACAGAGGCAAAAGGAACATGACACTTCAGGGGTGCTTCACTCCTTGGCTTACCTCGAACAGGGTTAAATCGGGTCTTTCCATTCTGTGCTTGTGTGTGTATCTGTAAATGAATGTGCATGTATGCATGCATGTTTCCACTTAAAAGGACTCTACATCTTGTTAAACTACACTTTGTCGTCTTCAGTGTACACTAGGTCCATCAGATCTTTTCCCTGCATTTTATTGCTCCTCTCTTTTTTGTTTCATGTACAAATTCAGTAAGTAAACCTTTAGTCTGTATTTAAGGCATTGGTTTTTTAAGGTCTTCTATGCAGTCCCCGTAGATTCTTAAAACTTTTCATTTGAGATGCCGTGGTCTATATCTTGGTCAGTGTGGCATTTCACAACTTTACAATTTATGAATTTCTTTTCTTTTTTAGAGTGTTCTGCCATTCTTGAGTTATATTTCTGTTTAAAGCCTCACTCCAAGATTATACCTGTCTCTTCTCTGTAGGTTTTTAATTGGCTTCACTCACCAGTCAGACCTCTTGGATTTGAGTGGAAATGCATTTGGTTCTCCATTCCTGTTTTAGTTACTGGGATAAATGTTGGGTCCCCATTCTGGGAAACAGCTACTTTGTAATCTAGTCTGACAACCTCACCTTTCCCATTCCCTCTGGCATTTGTGAACTTACTAAGAATTCTTTATCAACTAATTTTGCACTAGGTTCTGCAGAAAATACATAACTGTCCACTTTGGATTCATATCTGCCAATAACTTAATTGTGTTTTTATATGTCAGTTAATATCTACTGTCTTTCTCTTCCTCATTTGTATAACATTATCTTGGACTATGACCTCTGAGGTTGCTTAAATTCTAATATCTATGATTTTACAGTATACCATGTCACTTTTAGAAATTTCAAAGTAACTTTAAAAACTAAATAAAAGCAGTTACTCAACTTTGCTTTTCTCAGCTCTATCCATGGCTGGCATTCACTGATACGCACTTGTACAATCATATTCTCTTAAAGCACATTCTCTGTGTTCATGACACTCCAGAGTTTACCAGCTCAGTAATTTACATATCTAAAATTATTCCAAAGCTAAAGGTCAGTGATTTCATTTAAGAGTTCAGTTTAAATGAAGACTGCAGTACTTGTGATTACATGGAGGCTGATCCCTTAATTATTAAGCATTTCACAAAATCCTTTGTGTTGCTTTTCTTTTAGTAATTAGCTTTGTTTCTAGGTGAATGAGATTTACCATGATGAATCCCTCGGAGTACACATAAATGTGGTCCTGGTGCGCATGATCATGTTGGGCTATGCGAAGGTAAGCTGTCTTAGAATATGTGAGCCATGGACATTAAGAACTGGGTTAGCAAACAGAAGATTGAATTGTTGAAGCTATATCCAACATACAACATAGATAAGTCTCACATAAACCTTGGCTGTGCTGAACTAAGGGAGAAAAATCACCACAGTGAGTGGAGCTCTCCAAATCTGAGCAGATAATGAACTATTTTTGTATTGCGCCATTCCCTTTGCTTTCTTCTCTCTGATAGAGCTGTAGAAAGTCACTCTGACATCAGACATGGCCATATAAATGGAAAAAAAAAATGGATACCATTGTGATGAAAGAGAATTTCCTTTGTCTTATCATTTTATCAAATTTATGATTTATTTATTCATTCAAAATATATAGAGTGTGTGTATCAGATGCTTTCTAGGTGCTCCAAATATATCAGTGAAGAAAAATAACAAAGACCCTTGCCCTCACATAGTTAGTTAAAGGTAATATTTTATGTGTCTACCTTTCTGCTTAAGAAAAGTAGAGCACACAGTGAATATTTTCATTTTTAAGAGGCTTAGTCCTTCTGAAAATTAAAAGTTGTGTCAAAATGCACACAGTAGGCATTTCATGTGATGTAACTAACCGTAGTTAACTTTAAAATGACTCTAGGTATGTCCCTGTCCTTGAATAATGAAACAATGGAAAGGATGAAATGGTGTCTCCCTTTGAGGAGAAATCTTAGGGGAAGTGACTAACTCGACAGTTTCTTGGTGGTTAAAATTATATGTTCCCTCCCATAATTAAATTCTTCTGATTATGAAATACTAATGAAATTACATATTTAGCAAATAGAAACAATCCATATGCTTGCATTTCACTATGGATTTAACATCCCCTTATTATCTGATGAGAGGGTGTCATTGATCCTGTTTATCCCATAAACCTGACCGGCTGTGTCAGTAACACTGAATACAAGTCAACTCCAGCTGGAGATGTTAACAGCCTTCAACTGGTTGTTAAATTTGTTTGGAGAGGTATGTGGTCAGTGTATAGCAAACCAAGCTACTTTTGTTAAAAATGTAAACACTGATAATAACATTTGCTGAAATATAACAAAACTCTTAGCCCATCAGCCAATTAGGGATGAATTTTGGGTTGCAAGTTCAATCTCTCATTCCATCAGAGCTACTCTTGGAGGTGTGACTCCTGACCTTTTGAAGGATGGGCTCTTTCCCTCTGAACTTTTAACTCTTGACCATAATGTGATAGTAATGACATTCCAAGGAACTTCGCTCCATCTATTGGACCTACAAGATAAGTGTAAACCCCTCTTCATTGCTGTGAGCTTAAAAAGGTTCTTTTTTTTCAGTGGGAGGTTTATAGAATTTGACCACTGTGCATTAACTAAGATTTGACCAGCTTTGTCAGCTCATTGAAGAACTTATATTTCTCCCATATGTTGATTAATTCTGGACAAAAAAAAATCTTACCTAAAGATCTTTCATTTTAACAGTTCTGGATAAGAGTCTCATGCCAGAATTTTTCCCTCTGTTTTTGTTCTCAATACCCATGAAACTAAAAATCTAAACTGAAGTAGGAATTATTTAGACGGCTAGAGGTCTGCACCAAATGACTAAAGTCAGTTGCCTCGCATTAGCAAGTCTCAGCATCACACACTCCCACATATGCGTCAGCCACCTGACACACAGGTAATAGAGAATATCACAGAGGTATCTTTCACGGGCACTTAGAATTCCCAAACTAAAGTGGGTATTTAAATAAGCTCCTAATCATATTACCGAACATATTACTTAAATGCTGTAATCCCAAATGTTAACTTCAGGGAAACATATGAAAGGAAGCCTTTGGACAAATGTTCTGTGTGTCTTCAACCTACTGTTCCCTCTCAGTCCATCAGCCTCATAGAAAGGGGAAACCCATCCAGGAGCCTGGAGAACGTGTGCCGCTGGGCTTGCCAACAACAAAAATCTGATCCCAACCACTCTGAACACCATGATCATGCAATTTTCTTAACCAGGCAAGATTTTGGACCTGCTGGAATGCAAGGTATTTCCATTAATATATAGGGGGGAAAAAACTTAACAGCATGACTTTTCAAAAGTAATCCGAAATCGGGGAGTCTGTTCAAATGTTCACATCTCTACCTCCACTTTCCACTGTGCATCAGCCAAGCATACAGTTTCTTTCTATTGCTTCCAGTGACTTCTGTGGAATTCACAATGTTAAGTGTCACTTAAATACTGTAATAAATTATACGTGCCTTTAAAATAATGATTGTGCATTTGGGGCACGGAGGGGATGCTGTAAAATGCAGCGTGTGCTCCACCGAGTGTTTGGAATGGGAGAAGAGATGCCATAGAACCCGCTGCTGCCAAGAGCTTTCTTCCTGAGCCAGCTTACATTTATCTAATAAATTCTGATGCCGGCTTTGGAAAAAGAAGACTGACAGTTTTCTTTTCAATGTTGATGGAATTTCTGGCTCCCTCCATCAGTACCATGATATGAAGGACCATTCTGTACAACAGAAAGACGAGGCTTAGTTGGTGGGCAGACCAGAATGGTAACCCCGGGCAGTTCCTTCCCTTAAGAAAGGAGAAAATGCAGACCCAGTGAATCTTTTCAAAGACGATTACCTGTGGCTTTCCCAAGAGAATGTGGTGCAATGCTAGCAGTGAAATAATACTGCCTCTGTTTCCTGAAAAGCTCCCCCCCCCAGGCAAAGGTCCAGTAGTAATTCTTAATGGGTTTTCTCATAAAATGAAAATAAAAGTAATTGTTATTCTCTACAGGATATGCTCCAGTCACAGGCATGTGTCATCCAGTGAGAAGTTGTACCCTGAATCACGAGGATGGTTTCTCATCTGCTTTTGTAGTAGCCCATGAAACTGGCCATGTGTAAGTCACTGTTGACAGCTACACAGCCAAGAAAGGTCTTTTCTTCCCTGCTTCTCTCTCAGTATTGTTTGTGCTTTGGGCACAGTGCATGCCTGCATGCAGCTCTCGTCCCTTGCCAAGTGTGAGGAGCTGAGAGCTGGGGAGAGGTCATGCACTGAAACCAAATGAGTGAGTAGCTTGCAGAGACGCCCTGCTATGCAATACGAAAGGCCTTTCTGTCCGATCGTTCTTGGTTTCACAATTCCTGTGACTCCTCCACAAAAGCCATGTTAACTTAAAAAATACGTATTTTCCTGTACAGTAAGTCCTTACTTAACATTGTCAATAGGTTCTGTAACTTTACGCAACACGACTTAAAACCAGTTTTACCATAGGCTAATTAATATAAACAAGAGTTAAGTTTCCGTGGCATCTCGTCAGCATTCTAAGGAAACCACATTAAACAGAATGATTTAATTTGAGGACCTATGGTATTTATTTTTAAGACAAAAATTAAGCAGATGCCCGGCGCCTGTGATTCTTACCAGCGAGATCTCATGTGTGTTCCAGGCTGGGCATGGAGCATGATGGACAAGGCAACAGGTGCGGCGAGGAGACTGCCCTGGGAAGTGTCATGGCCCCCCTGGTGCAGGCGGCATTTCATCGTTACCACTGGTCCCGGTGCAGCGGCCAAGAACTGAAAAGATACATTCAGTATGTCCCTTTCTGCATGTCGCCAGGGCATTTATAATATAAAAGAAATACAGACGTGAAAATGACTCTTAGGATCTTGTTCATAACAAAATTCCCAGTGAATGAAAACTGTTGTTCACAGTAAACATTTTCCTATAACCTAGAGCTTTTGGCACAATGATTCTATAATATGATCACAATATTCTAAGTCATAAGCCTAGAATTTAAGTGATTTTTTACTGTGATTTTTTAAAGTAAATTCTTCCTAGAATCTTGGATTAATTGTCAAATTTGAGTTGAGGATGAGGAGCAGGTTTTTGAGAAAGGTTTAAACAAAAAAACCTTTAAAGGAATGCTTTTGTGGCCTTGCTCTGTGATCTAATGAAATGCCAGAGTATGTAACCTAAGGATACTTTTGTTTTCAGTGGGACGTGATAAAAGAATGGGACATTTCACCAAACGTGATGTTTTCCTTCCCACAGTTCCTATGACTGTCTCCTTGATGACCCTTTTGAACATGATTGGCCCAAACTCCCAGAACTTCCTGGAATCAATTATTCTATGGATGAGCAATGTCGTTTCGACTTTGGAGTTGGTTATAAAATGTGCACTGCGGTATGTTCCTCACAGTCAGTTTAGATCTTGCGCCTTGAAATCTATTTGCATAGCTCCTGTTCGGGGAGCTCTACAGACTCACTGGCATGGGTGTGAGAATTTCCTCCAGTGATTGTGCGTTTGCCATGTCACTACATGTTAAAGTTAAGTGCTTTATGTATACTGTCTTATTTAGTCCTTGTGACAGACTAGATGGGAGTTGGTATACATTTATTTTACAGATGAGAAAGTCAAGATTTACAGAGATTAAGCAACTTAATTAAATCAGACACCTGGTAAATAGGGAAGCTGGACACTGAAACCAAGGCTGTCTGGCTCCAATCTACCCTGTTGCTCCTTTTGGTTTTTGTGACCTTTAAAGGTGACTTTTAAGCATTAGATAGGCTGCTTTTCATTGGCTTGTTGGCCAGGAGCCATGTAGCTGTGACACCAGGGAAGGGTGGTGCTGGTTGGTGCTCCTGTGAGAATCATAATGCAGAGCAGGGGGTTCAGGAACTTGGGCTTCATCATCAAACTGCTGGGTCCTGGGGACAGGGACCTGGCATTTACCAGGTGTGGGATTTCAAGCACCTTCTTTAATCTCTCTTAGTTTCTTCATATATAAAATGTGAATAATGATAGTGTTTATCTCATAGAAATAGATCAGGGTTCAATTTGATAATGTAGCTGAAGTGCTTAGCATGATGCAGGCACATAGTAAATGCTCTGTGGAATCCAGTAGCCAGGCTTCTATGTAGCTATTTAGATCAGAAGTATGTTTTATTAAGTTTCCATGTTGAGATTTAGTAGTTCATAAAAAAGGGGGAGCTTTTTAAGTGTTGGAGCAAACTCTATGTATTAGAGCAAAAAAAAAAATAAGGATTTCATGGTACTGAAAATAAATGGTATGCTGTTTGCAATCTTCCATATGCAGATAGCTACAACCATTTGGACTGTCTGTCCACTATACATTGTCAGCTCCTAATCACCCCCATCAGTGTTCTGACCTGAACATCTAAAACCTGGGCTCAGTATGGTGGGAAAGAACAGTGTCTGAATTAAATAATAGGAATTAGAACAAAAAACCCAGGTCCAAAATGAGAACTAATTAAAAAAGAGCTCTGACCACAGGCTGTCTGTAGTTGGTGGTGTAGCCAATGATATGCAGGCAAACTGGTATTTAATAATTTTTAAAAATGTATCTAAAGAGTGGTAAGATGTATACAGTTAGAAGGAAAGCAGACAAGTAAAAACACACACAAATATGTGTGCTGACACATACTTTGGGTATTGTCATGTAGTATTTTAGGAAAATAAAAAATCATCTTAAGACTGAGAAAACTAAGATTCTAGTTGGGTTCTGTACTGCCTTACTTGTAACAGTAACTACAGCCTTACCGTGTAACCCATGTATTCTCAGCTGTGGATTGTTATGAGGCTCAAATGTATGGAAAGTATTTTATAAACCACATGAATGTACTATAATAGTTTGTTGTATGCAGAATATACTATCTTACATAGAAAGTTTGACAAATATTTTCTGCTTTTAGTCAGCTCATTACGATGAACATTTTTATTACTTATATCTGACTGGTTCATACTTAACAGGGAGTAAGTGGAGCCATTTTGATAGCTTGAGAGCTGCAAAACCATTATAATAAGTTTATATATTTAAAAT
This sequence comes from Anoura caudifer, assembly GCA_004027475.1. NCBI lineage: Eukaryota > Metazoa > Chordata > Mammalia > Chiroptera > Phyllostomidae > Anoura > Anoura caudifer. The sequence goes on from PVKU01003228.1 coordinate 88,909, forward strand.
GTTCATAATGATTACTTTTTAAAATTCCAATATTGTCTATTTGAAAAGCATAAAATAGAAATGGCATGCAGAAATATTGAGTCAACTAGAGAATCACAGACAAATCATTATTTATCACTGTTATTTTAGAAAAGCAAACTGAAAGTAGTCTCTACTTGGAATTCTTAGACAGTATTTTATTCTCATCATGCCACAAGTTTGACTTTAAATTTAACCTGAAGTTAAAATATCCAAGGAACATGATGTGAAGAAATTGTATAGAAGATATTGTTGGTACATATCCTGCCATCTGCATTTTATTGAGATTTTGATTCTCTCTCTTCCAGTTCCGAACCTTTGACCCATGCAAACAGCTGTGGTGTAGCCATCCTGATAACCCCTACTTTTGTAAGACTAAAAAGGGGCCCCCACTTGATGGGACTGAATGTGCTGCTGGAAAAGTGAGTCTGTTCATACCATGAAGATTTAAGATATGTGGCATAATAATCACCTTTAAAAGTCTGGGAAATAGACGAACATAGCTGTACTGTCATTTTTAACGAGTCCCATAGTACATGAGGATTCATTATGATAATGTACTAATACTGTGTAGTAGTTTCCAATGACCCCTGTAACAAATTACCAGAAGTTTGGTGCCTTAAAACAACAGAAGTTTATTTTCTCACAATCCTGGATGCCAGAAGCCAAAATCCGTTTCACTGAACCAAAACCAGTGTGTGAGCAGGACCATCCTCTCCCCAGAAGCTCTGCTGGACACCCTGTCCTTGCCTCTCCCAGCACCCGGTGGCTGCCCGCATTCCTTGACTTGTGTCTCCAGCACTTCAGTCTCCGACTTCACGACCACATTGCCCCCTTCTCCTCTCCTGTGTGCAAGTGTCCCTCCACCCCTCTCTTATGAGGATACGCGTGATGGCGTTTAGGGCCCATCTGGGTAATCCAGGATAAGCTCCCCTCAAAGTCCTTAACTTAATCATATCTGCAAAGACTGTTTTCTAAATAAGGTAACATTTACAGATTCTAGGACCTTTGAGACCCCACTCTTCAGCCCACCACAGATACACTAGGAAGCAGCAGCTCAGCATAATATCTGGGACCCTGTGAATGGGATTTGATTTACTTGCTGGCCTCCCTCTCCTTGTGAAAATTGTCCAGAAATAAAGTCCTGAGAATTTATACAGAACATTTGGCCTTGCTCCTTGGGGAGAGAAGCCCAGAGGTTTTAGATCTCAAATTGTGCAGTCAGGATTGAATACTCAGAGACTGGCCAGGTGCCAAGCTACCTTACTCCTAAGGGGAAAGATCATCCATCCCCAAACAAAGGCATGTTAAGAACTCAAGTTGAAGTGACTTGATTAGTTTGGAAATAAGATATTGTAGACAGGACCAAAAGCTGGCAAAGATGATCTATAAAGCCTTTAGTTCTTTTAAAGCTCTTTAAGGCTCCATTTCAAATGTGTATAAACTGTACTTGCAATGAGGATTACAAGCAAAAATAATAATAATAATAATAATAATAATAAAACCTACCATTATTCATATTTAAACTTTATTAGTCACTATGCTAAACAGATTATATACCATTTGCTACTGTGGGAAAATCTAGTATTACAAACTTTTGACTAAAAAGCAAGAGCAACAATGAGTTGATTCATTTTTGCTTTATAAAAAAGATAGCCTCCAAATCAACTCTGAACATCAACTTCCCTAAACACATTTATATTGTATTTAAATTTACCAAAGTGGAGTTTTAAGAAACACTTTTATTGTATGTAGAATGAAGAAACAAGTCAAAAAGTTGGAAGGGAAAAGGACTCACACCTGCTGTGCATTGGGCACTGTGAGCAGGTGCCCCAGTGCACGCAGGGTTCCAGTAGTTCCCACTTAGGTACTTCCTGGTCGGTCAGACGGTCTTGTGTCACTCATGCTCCTTTCTGGGGCCCAAATGTCTATGTTTCCTACTGTGAAATTAGGCGCTCAGATCATTTTTATTGGTTATGTTTGATACTCACTTGTAAATGTATTATATAAAAACTCATTAGAATGAATTAGTTATTATTTCATTTTTATACTTAAAAACACAGGTCGAAATTACCCTTTATATAGGAGACCTTATTTTTATAATTACTTTTGGATCATTTTAAACACATTTTCAGCTGGTGAGCATGGGGGGGAATGAAGCCCTTCCATTTCTTGTGCAATGACTTCAGCTTCAGCATAGGCATGATTGTCATAATTATTAACCTTTGTCATTTTCCTAAGTGGTGCTATAAGGGCCATTGCATGTGGAAGAATGCGAATCAACAAAAACAAGATGGCAATTGGGGGTCATGGACCAAATTCGGCTCCTGTTCCCGGACGTGTGGAACAGGTGTTCGTTTCAGAACACGCCAGTGCAACAATCCGATGTGAGTATGACCCCTGTAATTCTGGTTATTTTTGTATAGGCCAGAAAATGCCTCAATGCGCTGTTATTACTATTTTGTTTCATCAAATACATTTAAAATACAGAACGTGAAAACTAAGGGTTTAACTGTCCATTTTGGGTAAATCTCCATTTATCAATTTTGTGAAGAGTAGTCAATGGTGAAGATGAGAGGCTCAAGTGAAGATTACAGATTTTGAAGAAATTGCTGTTTAGGAATATTAAGAAGCTGAGCATGGGAAGCCCTGAGGTCCGCTGTAAGAAGCACAGGTGTGTCAGCACAGGTGGGAGCAGCACCAACCACAGGTGTTCACTCACTCTGGGTTGGGAGGGCCTGCTTCCAGGTGAGGCAACAAAGAAGGATGGTAGAGAAGGTCAGGAACTGTTGGGGACAGTTGTCCATTTATTCACTCAGGCTAAATTGATCAAATCCCTCTAGCATGTGCAAGAAAATATATTTTCTAAGGGAAAAAATAACCAAAATATCAATCTTCAGACATTCTTTCTTGTCTAGGGTTTAACGGGTGAGCAGTGCTGTGTCTCTGGCAGCAGGATGGCTCTGAGCACGTCCTTTATAAAGACTGAGTGTCACACACCTGTCTACACAGGAAGAGATGATGGTAGTATTAGTGGCAGTCACAAAAACAATAAGAATTACCGTAGTAAGAGCAGCTAAATTTCACTATGAGCCACACTCTGTTCTAAGTGTTTTAAATATGTAACCTCATCCAATTCTCTCAATTTTTCTCTAAGGAAGAAAGGATCGGAAACTGAGGCATGGAGCTGTGGTCAAAATCTCTTTGAGTTGCACCTACATGTTTTGTGTGTGGTAGAAAATAAAAATTTACTGAGCCTATATTTTTTATTTCTTTATATACTTTGCCATTCATTTTAAAATACACTGTTTAAAAAGCCACTTTAAGTTGAGTTTTGGGTCCACCCATCTTCCTCCCCGCTCTGTACCCCCAGGGAGAGGATGGTGCTTTTTGAAAGGAATTGAAATTAGGAAGTATGAGTTCATTCACTTGGTGCTGGCAGCGCAGAAGTTCTGGCTTTCTGCCTGCCCTCCCTGCAGCACTGTGTCTGCAAGCTTCAACTGCTGGACTGGAGCCAAGAGGCCTTTTTTTTTTTTTTTTTTAAGATTTTATTTATTAATTAATATTCTTAGAGAGAGGGAAAAGTAGGGAGTAAGAGAGGGAAACATCAGTGTGTGATTGCCTCTCGCACGCCCCCTACTGGGGACCTGGCCTGGGCAACCCAGGCATGTGCCCTGATTGGGAATCAAACCAGCCACCCTTTGATTCACAGGCCTGCACTCCATCCACTGAGCCATACCAGCAGGGGCCAAAAGGCCTTTTAAATGTTATCTTTTCCTTAGGCCCATCAATGGTGGTCAGGATTGTCCGGGTGTTAATTTTGAGTACCAGCTTTGCAATACAGAAGAATGCCAAAAACACTTTGAGGACTTCAGAGCGCAGCAGTGCCAGCAGCGTAACTCCCACTTTGAATACCAGAACAGCAAACACCACTGGATGCCATACGAACATCCCGACTGTGAGTAGTGGCCTGCTCCTTTCCTTCTGCATGCATGGTGACTTCGAGTTTATGCTTTGTCGTCACCGTTCCTTTGGACTCTCGATCCCTACTTGGTAACGTAGAAACCTCGGTGCTTACAGGGGTACGTCCTCCTGGGTTTCCAAGAATAAGGCTAACGTTCCAGAAGTGAGAATTCTGGAAATGTTTTCGGCAAGTAGCACCACCTCATCACTACTGAAAAGACTTGGGGAAATCAATCAAAATTAAAAGCATGGCAGGGATGTTGAGTTTTCCTCATTCAATGGAAATCCCTCTCCTAGGAAACACTTTTGGAATATGGCGATCTGTCCTTTCTGAATAGCTAAAGGAAAGTGTAGCTATTTTACAATGGGGTCAGGAGCAAGAAAAAGATGACTATTTAATAACAACAGAAACTTCATAACCTTTTTACTTTTGAACTGTATGCTAGTTATTAAAAAGTACACTTCAAGGCTCCCTTTTAATGTTTCACTTCTAACCCTTAAACTTTCAGTTAAATATATTCAAATGAAAATGTCTCATCATGTTTATTTGATTGAATAAAAAAATAGTTACATGATTATCATACAGTATAATATACTGCTGAGTTCAGTTGAAAGCTGTTTTAAAAGAAAGATGCATCCATGTTGGAATTCAAAGGTACAACACATGAATAAAAATTCATTTTTTTTAGTGTATTTTGGTCAAGTGAGTCACATAAATCATAATAAATTTAATGAGGTCACACAAAGTCAAAAACTTTACTAGATCATTGACTCAAATGAAAGAGAAACTCGGCATGCTGAGCATCACTGACAGTAAAGTGGTTCTGATTTAAAGTTTTTGAAGAGCTGTGGTGACCTCTAGGGTTGCCATGCAACCTGATTTTGCCTGGGATAGTCCCAGGTTAGACCTGCTGTCCTGGTAGAATTAGTAATAACAGAGCCCCTTTTCACTCACAAAAGTATCCCAGTTTAGATGTTAAATCAGATGGTCACCCTGGCTGAAAAAGTATGCTAGGTATATATAATTTCCTCTCTTCTTTATTTATTTATACCCTATTTTGTTTTCAGGAAATCGCATTGAAACTTTGTATTTAAAAAGTAAAATAAACTGTACTGTGAAATGAACCATTTTATATAAATAGTTGATTTAATTTTCTATCTTACGCAGCCAAAAAAAGGTGCCACCTGTACTGCCAATCCAAAGAGACCGGAGATGTCGCGTCTATGAAGCAGCTGGTGCACGATGGGACGCGCTGCTCTTACAAAGACCCGTACAGCATCTGTGTGCGCGGAGAGTGTGTGGTGAGCTCCCCGCCGTGCTCTGCCGTTCTGCTTTAATTAACATTCATCTGCACGTTTTCAAACATTTTAAACTGCTTCTGATCTGTGAAATCACATTATGATGTAAATGTGTGAGTAGTTCAGTAGCTAAACTAAATCTGGGAGAAACAGCGCTTAATAAAATCAAACTTTGCTCACTGGCTGAATGAATATTTAAATACAATTTTCCTCATATTAAGCCAAGTTACTCTGATGTTTGCTGGTTGGGAGTACAACTTGGGAACAATGCCTTTGTTTTGAGTATTTCAATGTTAAATGTGTTTTATCTTTTCATTAAGAGATAATTCTCTCCTTCTCTCACCTTCCAATTGATTTTAAGCTTAAACATTGAATTTAACATCTGAACCAAAGTAGTGACGGTGCAAAAATGGTTTTTTAATCATATTTAATCTTTTTTAAATGCAGTTTATTTTCTTATTCACGGTCATATATCATGTGAAAATGATATGAAATTATCCTTTTTAAGAGTTTATTGTATTTTTCTACTATAATTTATCACCCCTATATCCACTTCCGCCCCCACCCCCCACCCCCGCTATCACCACACCGTGGTCCCTGTCCATGAGGTGTTCGTTGTTGTTTCAGTTCTGCTCCTTATTCCCCAGAGCTGTCATCCGAAATATCCTTATTAACCGAACACATTGCTTCTTCCTTTTGACTTATTTTCACTTCAGAACAACTTGTGTTATATTAATGAATCTTAAGTGTGTGAATGCCTCATAGTTTATCTGAAAATTTCCCTAAAGTACACTCGGGGGTTTGTTCATCTGTCACCTCCCACAGTATGTCATACATCAAAGGATGTGGGGTCATTATTTCCTCCACACACTTTCATCCCACACCTACCAGTGCAGTGGCATATCACGTACCATTACCCTATGCTGATTTACGTTAAGGAGCTGCCCCAGCTCAGAAAACCTTCAGTAGTTCCCTGTTCAGTTAATGTGAAAATGTCTCTCTTCCTCTGATACTCAAGGCCTTTCACAGCCCATGCTTTGCACATTTTTCACTCTGCTTCCCCGTCACACCACACCAAATTTCCATTGGTTTAAATATGGTTAAACATTGTTCTGTGACTCCACTTTCCATGAATATACAAATTCCATGGCTGTTTTAATCCCTCTGCATTCTTTTATTTTAATCTTCACCCAAAGATATGTTTACTGATTTGAGAAGGAGAGAGAGAAACATCAATGTGAGGCAGAAACTTCCACTGGTTACCTTCTGTACACAGCCTGAGTGGGGTTGCACCTCCAGCCTTTTGGTGTACAGGACAATGCTCCAACAGCCTGAACCACGTGGCCAGGGCAATCCCTTTGCATTCTTGAAACACATTTCTGCACACTTGATTCCTTCAGGGACCTATGAAATGCTCTACTACTTTGGTGGAGTTTTGTCTTACGTGGCTAGCAAATTTGTGAAGCTTGTACTAATTCAAATAGCTATTAGCGAGTACTAACTCTCTATTTCATTATTCATTTTTATAGACATGAAAGCAACCAGGGAAAAACACCAACTTACTTTTGTCTCCTTGGCATCTACTACAACATCTGTGCTTAATAATTGTTTAATGATGATGACTATGTCTAATGGTCACTAGACTGGGGGAAGTTCATCCCAGTCTACATTGTACTAAAGAGTACAATTTAACTTGGAACACAAGTCATTTCATAGTAGTTCTTTAAAAGATTGAGGTATTATAAATCAGGGTTAGAACAAAAGTTTGGTGCAAATGGCCTAGCTGTGGGTTCCTGATTAAACAAGGTCATCATTCTCTAGGGTGCTAACCTTGCCTTGATACATTAAAATTAGCCACATTTAACATCTTCTTTCTGCAGAAAGTAGGCTGCGATAAAGAAATTGGCTCTAACAAGGTTGAGGACAAGTGTGGCGTCTGCGGAGGAGATAACTCCCATTGTCGAACTGTGAAGGGGACCTTCACCAGAACTCCCAGGAAGCTTGGTAAGATGTGGCCTCTGATGAATTTAGTATCCTTCTCTATGATTTGTATTTTTGAGACTTCTTTTAGGAATGCAGCCTTTTCTCTATAAACATAGTAAAATATTAATTGCTAATTTATTTTTATTCGGATGACCTTTTAAGGGACAGTTTAAAGAAAACATTGAATTCATGTCCATAGCATTCGTAAAAAATTATCTACTAAACTTTGATAAAGAACAAATAAATCAATTACAGTAGCTAGCTAAAATCTTTGTTTTATTTTGCTTTTAATAAAATGCATTAGACCTAATTATTAGAATTGGTGCTTAATTTGAATTTTCTGTTGCACATAAATTGTTGATCAGAAGTTAAAAAAATCACAAAACTTTAGATACAACTTATATTATCTTTGCTTCTTTTATTTTAAAAGTGAACAAGGTTTGCCTATTTATAAATCTACACATCTAGGGTCCATATTTCACATAACTTTTAAAATTTTATATTAAACAAAATTGAGGTACAACCAAAAATAACCTGAGGTATAATTGCTTATGTATGTGAAGTTTTGTGCTTTTTAAACAGTCAATGACCTGGTCTTAGGCATATGGTAAATTTCAACAGATGGAACAACAACAACAACAACAACAACAACAACAACAAAAATAATATGGAAAAAAATTAACAGTATTATAATTATCCATTTGAATTTTTATTTTTTGAATTTTTATAAAATATTTAGATACAAACATTTATTATTAAACGTTTTGAGTTTATTACAAGTATTTAATTATTCAACAAGCATTTATTAGACAAATGTTCCTGACAATTCTGCACTTAAAAACACATTTGATGTGGTGCTTCCCTTGAGAAACTTCTCTTCCATTACCCAAAGACCTGCCAGTATGCAGTTGTCCTTTATGAAATGATGGAAAACAAAATAAAACAAAGGATTTTGGTTTACCTTGACTGAGTACATTGTTGTAGTGGTAATTTTCCCTTTTAGAAGAAAAGAACATATAAAAAAGTTGGTCTTCATCCAAATGGAATAATTCTCTTAGTTCTTTTTATTCTCATTACACCTCAGCTACCCCACTGAAGCCAATTCCACAACACCTGCATTGCTCTTTGATATACTTACGGTGGCAGAGCTGGGAAACTCTATTCTAATGTGTTTTTCTTAGGTATTCCTTACTCTAGTTATGGGTGTGTGTTATTCCTGTGTGATAATTTACTATGTTTTGTACTTTGAACATTGTTAAAAAGCAATTATTGCCATTTCCAGCTGATCACATTATTTTAATAAAGCAAACGAAATTAGAATGTTGTATATAATGTTTTAGTGGAGTAAAATGTAATTTTTTCCATCTCTTTATGAAGTAATTTATGCTGCTTTACTGCAGTTATATATTATTATTTTAGATGTAAAGTAATTCATTTTATTTATTTCCAGTGTGAATGAATGTAATGAAAAAAGTTTTTGTCATACTCATTTATTCTATATATTGCGTGTAATATGAAGTAGTGATTTTTTTCAGATACTTCAAAAATTATGCTAAACCTGCAAATCGAGGTCGGATGAACAGAAGAAAGCTTTCATCAATCAAACAGATTGAAACTGTTCAAAGATAATCTAACGTCCATTTCTTTGCACTAAAGCAGTTATCATAGTTATTCAAAGACTAATTAACCTTTTCCAACAGGGAAACATTTAAGCAAGAGGTGCCATAAAGAATTGAAGTTGCTGGAAAATGAAATCTGCAAGTATTCAACTTCAAATCACCTATATCATTTCTCACTCATGCTTAGTCTTACTTTCATTGACTATTAACACTTTGTTGGCATTAGCTAATTATTATAAGTGCATTTTGCCTTCAACATATAAGATTACAAAACATATTTTTAACTTACCTAATAATACACATACATATAGCTTATATAGTCAATGAAACAACAAGACTTTGAAAAACATGAAACCTCCACTAACGAAAGACATTCTATTTAAGGGAAAACGAGAGGCGCCTTCACTTTACCCAAAGGAGCTCGTAATGTTTCTCTTGCTGAAACAAGGGAAGCTAAAAATGTACTGGGTAAGTTGTAGCAACTGCAGAAAGATGGGCATCCATAAATGACATCAAGCTGTTTCACTGTCCTGGGCATCTTACGCATGTTACAGCCATTGAACACTCAGGCAAACGTGGTACTTTCCATGTATTGGACTTCCCCCTGGCTCAGGTGCCCAAAACTCAGACCGCAAAATCACTATTCCATTTAGTTAAGCCATTAATGAGTCTTGTGCCTCCTCATAGGTAGCTAGTAATTGTCTATATACAAATGACAAGCATATTTCTTTCTCATTCCATCAGCAATTATGAGTTTATAACTGGATTTCTGTCAATACTCATCCTATAATATATGAATTGGATGTTTTATAAGGTATCAGTTGCATCATCTTCCTATATTTGCTTACTTTTTGATGAAATGAGATGTAACACGTCATTTCTCTATTTTGCCCTGACTGTTGTTGATGTGTAACTGAGGTCTTAATTCTAAGTGATCTTAACATAATTTTTAGAACATGTGATAACACTAAGAAAGTGTGTTATATATGAAATTGACTATAACAGAATTGAAACTATGATTTTAAAACCCAAGACAAACCGTTGAGCATATTGAATTTAATTTATTAACTAACTTATTTATTTATTTACACTAGAAGCTTGAGGCCAGGGTGCATGTAAAGGGTATGTTTGACAACCTGCCAACATTTTCCAACCAAATGGTTTGGTCAAATTTATACCATATACTTTAGCACATTCCCACTATACTACTTGTTGAAAGCTTAAAATTCATTGCTTATCACAAGAAAAATGCTTGCTGATTCTCCTTTTGCAATTTTTTAGAATAAGGCAGGTTTTAAATATCAAGACATTTTATTAATTAGAAGTTTAGCTACTTATACTTGCTACTTAGGCTTTTAACATAATATATAGGCTGATAAAATATTTTCAGAAGTTCAGCTAATACTCTAAAAATTGGTCCCACTTCAAAAGAGCAGTTTATAAAACTCAAAATCACATAGAAGGACACAGGAAAGTGCATAATTTGCCTGAATTGTTGTTGACACAATTCACAGGTCAACACAAAATAAATGGCTGTTAGGTTGGAAAGATTAACTCTTTTCTTCCTCTTTCATTTTTTTAAAAAAAGGTTTCCTCTAATCTCATGCCAGAGGTCACACAGGCGACCAGTGCTTTGAAGTTGATTTCTGAAACTGCTTCTTTCAGTTTATGTGCGCCCTCTTCTGCATGCAGCAGCGGTGAGAACGTAGTGCTCAACTAACCGTGGTTGTTGCTTTTGTTTTCTCCTTTGCTTCCTGCAATATTCACTACACATGCAAAGGGTACCTTAAGATGTTTGATATCCCCCCTGGTGCCAGACATGTGTTAATCCAAGAAGACGAGGCTTCTCCTCATATTCTTGGTAAGTGTTTATAACTGCTGCCTCTGCTTTAACATGCACTTAAATGTGGAAATGTCAAAGAATCCTATCTATATATACATATATGTGTAGGTGTATATATGTATATATAGATTATATGTAGATGTATATATGTATACATGGATATGCAGGGTTCGAGTTATATATAAATGCATTATTATGTGATTGTTGGGCAGTTCTGCCAAAAAATTTCTTTCTTTAAAACAAGAAATATTCAAAATTAGAGCTTTAATTTCTGTTGAAACCTCAATTCATTCATTATTACATGAAGAAAAAATCATTTGACAGATTGGTACATTTGCATTTTTGCTCTGCATTAGGGGATAAGAAAAAAATAAACATGTTAAAATGCACCAAATATGGATAATATCAGAAAATTTGCCATATTTATTTTGACAAATTAGTTCTGATATTTTAGTTTATGACATACTGTATGCCTCTCCTTACTTTTATTGCATTTTAAGTTCTTTGACTAAACAGCAACCACATGTGAGTTATAATAGTCTAATGAAAATTTTCCTAGTATCTGTTATGTGTCCAGTTTCTGACTGGTACATGCAGATCCATTTGCATGGCTGTTTATAATTTCCAAAAGAAGATTCTCTTCCTCCTTTATGAGGGGATCATGTAGAAATGTACTTCAGAGTGTATGTACAAGTGTAAATATAACTTTCACAGAGTCCTTGACCTATTAAAGCACTAAGATTTCTGAAACTAAGGTGTCATCTGTCAACCGCATGAAAATTTGTAGAAAATTGTTTTTTTTAAATGTGTGACTTAAAAAATGGTATTTCATAGAATATTTTTAGCATTTAAACTATATTCTCTACTAGATTCCATGACAGTCTAGCAGTAAGCTGGAATTTTAATTGCTGGAGTTTTTTTTTCTTCCAGTAATTAAAACTCATTATTTTTCATCCTTAGCATTCAGATTATTATCCTTTGAAAAATTAGACTAGTTTAAAAACTCACTAAGAATCAATCTATTTAACTTAAATTACTCATGTTTTCTGTACATTTGAGTAATAGCATTAATATGAAATTTTATTTTCTACATCATTTGCTGATAAATACCTCCAAACTTGAAAATTTCATTTATTTTTTATTCATTAAGAAAGTATTTTATTTTTTAATATATCATAGATTTCTAATACATTAAGAATTCTAACCATTAGCCCCAGCTGGTGGGGCTCAATGGATTGCGTGTGGGCCTGCAAATCAAAGGGTCACTGGTTTGATTCCCAGTCAGGGCACATGCCTGGGTTGCAGGCCAGGCTCCTGGTGGGGGCCATGGGAGAGGCTACTGCACATTGATGTTTCTCTCCCTCTCTTTCCCTCTCTCTAAAAATAAATAAATAAAATATTTTTTTAAAAAAAGAATGCTAGCCATTAAACAGCTTTACTAGCGATATAAGTAGAGGATGTGACCTTGGAATTTTATAGTCATAAGAACTAAAAATGAGTTCAATTATGTTGAGTGCCTGTAAATATTTTGACTAACTTGAAAGAGATACACGGTAAATAAATAAGCCATTATGTTACATGCTGAACTAACATACATGATTTGCATTAATTATTATAGAAGTATCCCTTATTTTCAAAATATTTCCATGTTTCTGAGGAAATGTATAGGATTGAATGAGTTTAAAGCTATTAACCTCTTTGACAATATTTTCAAATGAGAACATTTCCTAATTTTTATCTTCAATGTAAATTCTTTATTACTGCTTTTGACTAGTTAGAAATCCTTCTTGAGGATTTTAAATACCTATTGAAGGAAATGGGACTCATATCAGAACTAACATTCATTTTGATTTGTTCAATGCTAAGAAACAGTCTTTGATTTATAGAAGGAGACAGATAATACGGATCATCAAATCTGGAATATGATAAAATAAAATGTTTGCTGGTTCCTCATTTTCCTTCCTTTAGCTATTAAGAACCAGGCCACAGGCCACTATATTTTAAATGGCAAAGGGGAAGAAGCCAAGTCACGGACCTTCATTGACCTTGGTGTGGAATGGGATTATAACATTGAAGATGACATTGAAACTCTTCACACCGATGGACCTCTACACGATCCTGTTATTGTTTTGGTATGTGGCATTCCAGGCTCGCTATTTAGTTAGATAAGTTATAATTTTGTTATTAACTTGTCTGAAAACACTTTTACCTTATACATTGAATATTTAGTTGGTTGGTTTCCATTTATCTAGGGCAAAAATTAATTGTCTTAAATGTATTTGAGTTTATTTTTGAACTATCATTCTGTTCCACGGGTTAGATAATTTTATAGGAAACATAATAGTCAAAATCTTAAGTGTGAATGATTGGCAATCATAAGCTCTCACTCACTTTTATATAATTACACTGCATTCTTTTCCAGCTGTACAGGTGTCTTGTCTTAGAGCTGCCATTTAACCTCCAGGGAAGATGGCCTGGAGACTGCCCGCTGGGAGTGGTGTGGACACAGGGAACAATGGGCTGGAGTGATAAGGGGATTTGTAGCTAGAATAGAGGGTTGTGGACCAGCAGTGCTCTGTCAGCATGATCTTCCTTTCCTGTCTAAAGGACTGGAACCCCAGGCAGGGAGGCCCGAAGCATGGGGGCTAGGCTGTCTGCAGTGGAAAGTGCTAGATCTCTTGCTAGCATGTGAGAGCCAGCACTCAATTTTTTAATGCTGTTTTAAAAACAAAGGCTGAGGGATAAAAGAACAAAACCCAGATAACCACATGCTTCATTTTAGTGATTTAGTATCACTTGATTTCTCAAACAAAAGCTGTTTCTAAAAGTTTGTATTAAAATACCAATGAATTGTACATTTCCCCCTTGTATAATTGATAGAATCCTATAAAAGCTACATGGAAGTCAATAAAAACTAATTTTTTAGAAAAAAAATTTTTGCTGTACACAAAATTTTAAAAGCAAATAAAATTGAATATTTGCACTGTTTTTTAAAATTAGTATCTTTATTGCATCTTCAGGAAAAAAGACATATTACCATTTTATAGAAAGAAGACATGACGTGAGCATGCAGTGTACAGCAGACAGATTCAGTTAGCTAATAAACTTAGGGAAACTAAATTTTACTTTTTATCAAGTAGATAACAACTAAAACAACAATGCTTTGCCCATTCAGTTAGTAAAGATGACAATTATATAGTAGGTAGTGCTGAACTGGGGCACTTTCATATACTGTCTCAATTTGAAAGTGATAATTTTTCACACAGGGCAGAAGTCACTGTGCTGGGCTCCGTAGGGCCCAGGCACTAAAGACATGTAGCTAAGCCTTCAATATTTTTCTTCTGTGATCACAGACAGAAATACTTTTAGAGTTTTAGAAGTATAACATTTCATGTTCGTGTCATGGAGGAACATGTCAGAAACACTAGGGTGTGTTGATGGGTGCGACTTCACGCTGAGGCAGCAGGGGTACCGATTCCCTTCTACCTCCCCATTGCCTCTGCTCTTCTTCTCGGATTTACCACTTTGCTTTTTTTCAATAATTCATTAAATAAGATGTATGAAGGGAAAAAAAAGAAAGTAATAATTTTTGTAACCATTTTTCTGAAAAGCCATTCATTCGTCTGTCATAAGAACTATAAAAAGTGTTTGTACCCTTTTGCCCCCTAGGGAAAATCAGAAATCATCATAAAGGTGGGGATAAATGCTAATCAATACGAATATTTATAAGTAGAGAGTTAAATAATGCACCCAGACATTGGGGTTAAACACTATGCTGGCATTTACAATTATGTTTCTGAGTAATATTAACTATTTTTAGGAACTGTGTATAACACATTTAGTGAAATAAGCAAGTCCAGAGAGAGTGTGGGTGTGCATGAGTATGTTCACACACACACACACACACAGTATGCAAATATCTTAAGGGTATATCCCAAAATAATAGAAGTAACTTCAGTTTTCTCTGGTTTAGTAGATGTATGGATGATTTTTTATGTGTTTTTTTTTATAATCTACATTTTTTGGAGGGAACTTTATAATTTTTATCATCATAACAAAACTTTTTAAAGAATAATTTTAAATGCATTAAGGAGATATATAACTTAATGAAATTTACAGTGAATCTCATTATAAAGTTATTTACTTTTATAGTACAAACCCTTACTCCTCAATGTATATATTTTTATATTTTTATGGTCAAAGTTTTATATAATTGAATTTTTTTCTTAAACAGAGAACACTTATACTTTAGTTGAAACAAAAACATTTTTAGAAGCAACTTGAAAGTCTTCCAGTTTCAGTAAGAGCAATATTCAGAAATATTTTAAATTTTTCATTTATAATTTAAAACTCAGGTGATTTACATATACCTATTCATGTGTGTGTTAGATTATACCTCAGGAGAACGACACCCGCTCTAGCCTGACATATAAGTACATCATCCATGAAGACTCCGCACCTACGATCAACAACAACAATGTCATCCAGGAAGAATTAGACACTTTTGAGTGGGCTTTGAAGAGCTGGTCTCAGTGCTCCAAACCCTGTGGTGGAGGTAACAGTTGAACACATTTATTACATTACAAAGTAATCATATTAAACCAGTCTTCCTGCTTTTCTGCCTTCAGAATTGACTCCAATTGAGACCATAATCTGAGAATATCATATACAACTAAAGTGTAAATACAAAGCATTTTTACTGAAATTTCAGAATCTACAAAGGAGAGGAATCCATTCATAAGAATGGTAGACCTTTATAAACTCCTCTTGCCCTTTCCCTTGAGTTCCTTCCATCTCCTATCACGTACCTGTGCCCCTGGTCACTTTACTCTTCCCAAGCTCTCCCAAATTCAGGGTCCTCTGGTGCTTGCCTTCTTTTCCACTTTCATGTTCCATACCTATGCATTTCTATTCTAACATCATTAATAACAAAGGAGTTATTAGTTGCACTATGTACCAGACACAGTTTTAAATGCTTTATATATTAATGCATGAATACTCACAATGCCTCTGTGAAGTCACTGTTATTATTATCTTTATTGTATTAATGGAGAAAGTGAAGCACAGGAAGGTAAGTAATTTGCCCAGGCCATAAGATACAAACCCAGGAGGTCTGGCTTCTAAGCATAGGCTCTTACTACATTTTCCTGCTTCTCTGCCCTCCCCAAGGTAAATCCATTAAGCTCTTCTCAAGGTTTCTCAGTCTCTCCCATCATCCATTCTTCTCATCCTGTACAACAGTGCTCCAGAGCTGAGCTGGCCAAGACAGAATTCTCCCCAACAGGCAGAAGGCCAGGCCCTCTCACAATAATGCTACTGGATAATTGAAAGCAAAAGATTATTGATTGTATAATTTTGAAGTCAAGAATATATTTCTAAAGTGTTTTTTGGGGGAGGATATAGACATAAAGTGTTGTAGTTAATTATGTAAAATGACACTTTATTCATTACAAGATGTTGATTTAATTTGGACCTTCCAAATTGGACCTTCTGCCTGCACCCTCAATATTGACTTGATTACCAGATTTGTTATATACACCTTTTTAATATCTAACACACCTATTCCTTCCTTAGTAGCTTCCTTCCCAATTTTAGAAGGGAAGGTTATTGCAGAAGTCTCTTAGTTAACTAACTTTTGATTTTCTTGTCTTCCTTTATTTCCAGGGTAATCTTTCTTGAATGAATGAATGAGTAGATTAATGAATGAGTATAATTATATTATTTCCTTGATTCAAATCCTTTAGTCTCCCAATATGGTGCCCTGAAATACAATATAACTTACGGAGTGTTCTTGCCAAGTGAATAACCTGAATCTAATCCTTAGGACACAGGTGGCAAACACAAGGCCTGCAGGCTGAATCCAGCCCTTCACCTTGTTTTACCCAGCCCAGCACCTTGTTTCTACCTGGCGGCAGCACTGAGCTCTCACTTAACGGTTAAGGAGTAGTTACATTTATACAGTCCTAAAATTTCATTCGGCCCTTTGAAGGCAAAGACAACCACGAGGCTGATATGGCCGCCAGTGAAAATTAGTTTGACACCCCTGCTTTAGGAGAATATTAAATAAACCCAAATTGTGGGACATTTTTTAAAACAACTGGCCTGTACACCTCAAATATATTAAAGATAAAAGGAGTCTC
Organism: Anoura caudifer; assembly: GCA_004027475.1. NCBI lineage: Eukaryota > Metazoa > Chordata > Mammalia > Chiroptera > Phyllostomidae > Anoura > Anoura caudifer. The sequence continues at coordinate 105,774 of PVKU01003228.1, forward strand.
AAACACTGTTCCTGATTAATTTGATAATTCCATGACAACTAAATATTCTTGATTGGAAAAGCATTACTATACAGAACGTTATAGGGGCAATGGAAAATTTTTGAGTATGGTCAATATATAATAGTATTATATCTGCATTAAATATCCTGATTTTAAGAATTATAGTGCATTTATGTAAGAAAATATGCTGTTGATAAATGAAGTATTTAGAAAGATGTCAGCAAATTTACTCCCAAATGGTTCAGCAAAATTTCACATATGTATTACATATTAATTATGTACTAGAGTTATAATATCATTATAATTAATATATTATATATAAATATATATGTCTATCTCAAATATGGTGACATGGTAACACAAGATTAATCTAGATGCAGGACATACAAATGTTTATTGTTTTCCTTACAATTTTCTTTAGGTTTGAAATTTTTTTAAAAAATTAATTATTCATAAATATGAAGTTGGCAGTTAAGGGGACCTTTCATAATTCCCTGGGACCTTCAGTATAAATTCCAAACACTTGTCTAGCACTCAAGGCTTTTATATGATCCTTTCCTGTCTCTCACCCCTTTCACACATGAAACTTCAGTCATTCAGAGGCCTGCAGTTTCCTATGTAATTTCCTTTGCTTGGAGTATTGTTTTGCTTTATTCCCTTTATGCAGTACTATTTGAACCTTAAGATCAGCTCAAGGAAGTGCTGATCTTGTAAGAGTTCCCGCCCCTTCTCCAGCTGAGTTAGACTCTCCCCTCTGTGTTCCTTTGCTGCCCCCTACAGTAAGTTATGTGCATAGCTTTGTAAAAGCCTCGGTCCTGGGGTATTGTCACAGTGGTTTTCAAACCTGTCCCTGACGCTAGAATCTGTATATTCAGAGTCCAGTTTATTAGCAAGTATACAGTTTCTATTTAATAACTTGTAGAATTTATTAAATGTAGGCTCTAAAAAGATAAGTTTTGTTTATATGATTTACTTCTGGACCTTCAGCACCTAGAACAGTGACTGGCTTACTGTATGCACTCAGTAAATATTTGCTGAGTGAATGAATGAATGGATGACCAAATATATAACAGGATGAATAAGTGATTTAATTCAAAGAAATTTATTTCCTTTCCCAGGTTTCCAGTACACTAAATACGGATGCCGTAGGAAAAGTGATAATAAAATGGTTCACCGCAGCTTCTGTGAAGTCAACAAAAAGCCGAAACCCATTAGAAGAATGTGCAACATTCAAGAGTGCACACACCCACTGTACGCACTTATTTTCACTCTTGTGCCCTGGGGACTGAGTAATGTGGGTTTCAATGTCTTTAGCTCTCTTTAATTTTAATTTTACTCAAAGCTAATATATGTACCTGATTTAAATAGTTAAAATCAACTCACAGGATTTATGTAAAGCTGCAGTGCCCTGCCCTTTATCATATTCCTGCTCTTCAAAAACAACGCTTTCAGCCGTTATGCTTTGTTTGATATCTGATACAACGGCTTCCATCTCTCCAAGTAAAATGTTTTTGCTTTTGCTGCTTGACTTTTTGGGGTGAGAAGGTGGGGGAGGTTTTAGACATTATGTATATTGAACTCCCACTGTGGCAAGTGAATGATTTAGCACAATCCTTCTCCAAACACGCCCCCACAGTCTACACTTCTCCCTCCCCAATGCTTTCAGTATTGGTATAGCCTGTCTTTTACTGATATTAATGCTCAGTGTTTATATTATTTCAATGACAGGCATCTTTCTTACAAGTTGAGACACGTAGCAGCCTCCTGATTTGTTTCTTTTTTTGTAAAATTTTGTTTCTTCTAGAGTTCATGAATGTCTTGATTTTTATATATTTTTTACTGCTTTTCACTAGTTTGTCTCCAACCTCTCTTTCATGAGTAGCAATCTCCTCTGAATACTAAATACTAAACACTCAAGTATCTCCTTAGAGACATCTCTCAGAGAGTTCTGTGTGTTCCAGCTTGGCCCCAAGCACCACACGGCTTTCATCACGGGGTTTGTTTCACCTCCCTTCTAGGCAGTCCTATTGCCTGCATTCCTGGTCTTCTTATCTCTTGCTATAATCATTTGTTCTGGTGGATCATATCTTTCAACAACTTCATTTTAAAAGTATATACAAATTAAAAACTTTTATATAAAAATTAAATTCTTCTACACCCAAGAAAAACATAAAGTATAAGGATATATAAGTCTTTCTTCTCTCACTCTTGATCATTTGTACACACACTTAATTTGAAACTATAATGTATTTCCCTCTGAATTTTGAAACCATTGTTCCATTGTTTTCCAGACTCCAGTCTTGCTATAAAATAGTCATTTGACATTCTGCTAACCGGTGCTTTCTCTGTGACCTATTTTTGTCATCCTAAGTTTGTAGGATCTTCTTTTTGTTCCCAGCCTTGGTGTTCCTCTTTCCTCATCCATGATGTTATATACTTAAAGACTTTTTAAAACACGAAACCAATATTTTTTATCTCTGGGAGATTTTCTTGTATGTTTCTTTGAAAAAATGTCTTCTATTGGTCTTTTTTTCTCAATGTTCTTTCTTTTGGGGATATTTGTAGTGAGGCTTTCTAGAAAGATTTCATTTTATTTCCTCTCATTGTTTATTGTTCCACATGCTGAATTTTTCATTTTTGCTTCTATGTTAATATTCAAGAGAGCTTTAATATCCATGAATTGTTTAGTTCCTCAAATTTTCATTTTTCAAGGCATTTTCTTATTTCACAAATATAATTATTTTATCTCTTTAAAAATATTTAAGATTTTTCATCTTTCATGGATTATATCTTTTGAGTTATTGTCTTCTGTTTCTTTTTCCTTCACCTTCTGTTTCACTACCTTCATCATTTGCATTAGAGGATTTCTGTGTTTGGGGGATTGTTGGCTATTCACACATGTAAAAGAATGCAGGATTAAACAGGCTGATGGGAAGCTTGTTTTTGATCAAGACTTTGCTGGTGGGCTTCACTATAAGATGAGTTGGCTGGGTTATTTCACAAAAGACCCTAAATTATTTGTATATTTAGGGCTTTTCTAATGAAATGATCATTAGAGCCCATAGAACAGAACAAACTTCCTGCTAAGAGGGTATAAGCCTATGGTGTAGGCAGCTAGTTCATCTTAGCATTCCATATGTGGGCTTTTACATCACCCCCGTTTTCAGTATGGTTTTGTTCTCTGTGGTCTCTTGACTATGTCTGTTATCCACAAGGTAAAAGTGTGGCTCACCTTCTACAGAGGGCAAACCTCAAGTCTTCTGCAGCTTCACAGGATGGTCACCCAGTGCAGTCAAGGGTTAGGAGGCCTAACTGCCTCCGAGTAGACTTTCCATCGTTCCCCCCATTTTCAGCCCTGCTGTCCATCATCCATGCTTTCACAGTTCCCACTTCCCTCTGCGGGCAGTTTCTGTAGCTGTCTGAAATTCTGCATCATCAGTTTATCAGCTTCTACTGCTAACTTAAACTTCATCCTTCTTATGGCTACTGAATTAGCAGCCATACACCGAAGTATTTTCTAGGTTCCAAAATTATCTTGTGATGGCCTTTTTTCCAAGTCTTTTGGCCTTTATGGTTTTCTGTTTTTCTCCTTTATTGCCATTCTGGGAGTTTCAAGATGGAGTAACACAGCCATAATTGTCTGCGTGTCTCATGTAATTTCTCTCTTCAGATGAGAGTCACTACTGGGGCCTTCAAAGTTGAACACAATTTCTTTGTTGCCAGAATACATTTTACTGCCTGTTTGATAAGCTAGAGCAATTTTAAACTGTTGATACGAAAGACTGCTAAGGTTTTAGCAGGGTTGTAGTTTGGTGCCCCATATATATGTAAAGAAAAAACATTTGCAAAGGAAAAGTAACTTTAGAAAGACTAAATAGTATATGCCTTGATGACTTTCTGACAGACTGATAAAGCAGATGCAATTGACGGGGACAGCCCTTCGGGACCTGGTAACCACGTGTACTGGAGAACTGCCTGTCACACTGCACACTCAGCTGACTCGGGGAGCACTGGGGGCCTTGGCATTGACACTTGTACTTGGCAGTATCCTGTGGGAAGTCTTTCTGAACATACTGTTTTGGGAATATTTCTTCCAGGTGCATTCAGGCCCTGATTGCACACTACTTTTATCTTTCTGTGAGACAGTCTTCAAGGCAACAGTTGTAGAAACAAAACAGTTATCTCAGAAAATTAAAACGAGTAAATTCACGATTTTGTGAAAAGGCAGCAGCAGCCAAATAAATTTCTGTTAGCAAGAATGAGATGCATTCCTTTTTTATTTTCCTTTTAGATCTTTATTTAACACCATTAGGCAATGTCACTGTGAGACTGCTTTGGTACTATTTTGAAAACTACCATCATGTCTGAACCTAACCAGGCATCCTTAGATGAGTTTCAGAAACCATCTGTCGATCATTGTTTAGGAAAGGACTAGCTTTTGGAGTCACTGGGAGGCAGAAAACTACTAAGCCATTAAACATAGAAGTGTCGGGCCTATTACTGTTAGAAAGTTCTAAGGCTTTTTAATTGTTCAATACACCCATCTTTCTTTAAGGGCTCCCTGTACTTCTGGGTACCCCACTGGTTGCATGTTACTCAGAGAGCAGAGCAGTCTAGGCTTGCAGTGCAGGAGAACGCACCTGCTACATCCCAGTGACCATGTTCAATCTTAACCCCCACACCCACAGCTGGGCAGCAGAAGAGTGGGAGCATTGCACCAAAACCTGCGGGAGTTCCGGCTACCAGCTGCGCACCGTGCGCTGCCTCCAGCCCCTCCACGACGGCACCAACCGCTCTGTGCACAGCAAGTACTGCGTGGGCGACCGTCCCGAGAGCCGCCGGTCCTGTAACAGAGTGCCCTGCCCAGCCCAGTGGAAAACGGGGCCCTGGAGTGAGGTGGGTGTGTCAGTTCTGTGTGAACATGTGTGTGTGTAAGCATGTGAAGTATATTTGCATTTGGCTTAAGTATCAGGCAGGCTCTGTGTGAATTGAGAAACTAATATTTTGTAATCATTAAGCACCTGGAGGTGTTAGAAAAAAATAACATTTTAAAACAGCGTTTGTATGGAAGATAAGTTGGTAGAGGCAAACCACGTTTGGGCACTTTGAGGCTAAGAGGAGCCTGAAGGTGATGGAGCTAACATCGTCGTTGCCTTCACCATTCCTACCGGGGGATTCCAAGCCCCTCGCACTCAGTGCAGGACCCTGCTCCATTTGGCACCTTGCTAACTCTTCTTTTTTTTTAAATTTTGATATAATTGACAAACATTATATTAGTTTCAAGTGTGCGAGGTAATGATTGGACATTTGTATCTGCCACAAGAGGTCCTACACTGACTCTTCTTATTCTTTTTTATCTCCACCTTTGACCCAGTTTGAGTAAAATTCTAACTGTTCCAAAAAGACTTTGCCATTTAGAGCTGCCTGCCTTTTGGCAGGTTAGCCCTTCAGCCTCCTCCTCTCTAAGCATCTCCTTCTCATCTACCAAGGCTCACCTCCACAGCCCCAAATACCACCTTCTGGGGTGCCTTTCCCAAAGTCCTTCCTATGCATTCCAAGGGCATATTGTTCATGGCAGAAGACTGCTAACTCCTGTCCTTGAGTCTGTGTTTACCACTAACCCACCCACTTCTCAAGAACCATGTGCTTTGCTTCTCCGGTACCCAGCCGGTGCCTGAAAGTGATGTTTGTTTGGTGACTGGCGGACTCAATGTTGGGGTGCCTGAGTTAACCCCATGTCTTTTCTATTTGTAAATACTCATAATGAGGATTCATAGGAGAAGAGCTAGAGAAGGAAAGGGCATCAAAAGCAGCTAAGGAGGAGGAAGTGGAGAGCAGACCCAAGAGGGAAGGACAAGCAAGGGAAGGTCACCTGAACAGACCATAATGATAATTCATGTTCCTTTCCCCTCAAAGTCCTGGAATGAGGGCCCCTCCCCTGTAGCTCCTGTCTAGAACAACAGCATGGACATTTCTGAGCAGTTAACCCCTTCATTAAAGAAATGAATTTATGAGAATACAGTGATAGTGGTTCCAAAGAGGTTGAATTAACCCAGGTAGACTGTCAGTAAATCCTGCCACCTGTAAGGTGAGAAAATGGCAAGGTCAATACCACGATCAGCCCCCTAAAAACAGCACCACTATGCATATATTAACATTATAATACCAATGGCTTCTTTCATAGCAAAGGCTTACTACATGCCAGGCATAATTTTTACATACCCTGTCTCCTTTGCCATCATTTAATTCTACAACCATCCCTATGGGACAAACTTTATTATTCCAGCTTTCAGAGAAAAAAGCAACATGCCCCGGCTGGTAAATGATAGAGCCAGAGTATAAATGTAGGACTATCTGCCTCCAAACCCCAGGGTAAAACCACCTCCATAGAGAAAGAAACCCAGAGCTGTGTGTACACGTGTGCGTGCATATGCGTCTGAGCATAGGGGAAGGAAGAAAGGCGGTCCTGGTGCAATAAACATCTGTAATCGCAGCCTTTGTCTCCATAGTGCTCCGTAACCTGCGGCGATGGGACGGAGGTGAGGCAGGTCCTCTGCAGGGCTGGAGACCACTGCGAGGGAGAGAAGCCCGAGGCCGTCAGAGCTTGTCAGCTGCCTCCCTGTAATGGTAGGTGTGACACTCACTGGTTTCACTGCTCCAACAATGGTTTATTAGCATCAAAAAGTGGAATTTCCTTTCAGGAAAAGCTCTGGAATTTGTATTTGCTTATAACCAAAGGAACATAGTCTTAAAAAATTAGCCTAATACAATTCTTAAGAATGGCGTTGCAGGCCAGCCAGAGTTGTGCTACCTCCGCAGCCCTCCATGTGGGAGACAGGGGTGAGAGCTGCGGCATGTGCACACAGCATCTGTCTCTGTTTCTGAGAAGGCTGCTGTTTCTCTCTCTTCTCACACTTCTTCTCTTCCTTTATAACCTCCCATCATTGTAAAACCATACTACTGCAGAAGGTTTTGAAATATTTTTACTAAAATTGTTCCATATAGACATGTGGACGATAAATGCTACTCAATAGGCCATCTCTGATATCTGCCCACCCGTTACATGCACTCCCCCAGGGTGATTTCAGAATAGACACCTTGTGTACATGCAAAAACTTGCCTAACCTACTCCCTTTTGCAGTACAAGAGTAGAGTCGATTTAATTTAAAAGTAGACATTGATTTGCTACTGTAAAACAAATAAAATATTTATGTTGCATGGTTTCAGTTTCTGTTACACTGTCCCCTTCCTCCTTTTCTGTGCTGGTTCCATTTACATCTGTCTGTCCTCCCTGCCTGTTCTGCCTCTTCCCCTACATACCTCCTCCTCTTCCCTCCTCCCTGCCCCTTACTTCCTCTCTGCTTCTCTCTTCCCAGTCTCATACATTCTCTCCCTCTGCCTTCACCTGACCCTTCCCCACCACAAGCTTCCTCTGAAATGCAGTTGTGCTAAATCTGTGCCTAATGACAACTGTGGACACTGCTCTGCCATACTAGTAAGACCTGGGACTAAAGAAGTTTCCTTGTTGTTGGCCTACAACTTCATAATTAAGCCATTGATGGAATTCTGCTATGTGCTAAACAGTGTTTTGTTTTTTCCAAGAAAATTTCCAAAGCACTATTTTACCCAATATGTAATTTTTTGAGGAAATTTCAGGCTTTAGGTCTTTTGAGCCTTATAAATTTTCATCTGCAACGTGTAGTGGCATGAACAGGAATGACCACGAGAGGGAGACAAAGGACCTGTACAGGGTCCCGCACAAATAACATCCCTTTTATTATACAATCTTTTATTAAAAAATCATAAGCATGTAATTCTGTAACATAACAATATCATGCTCAAGCACACCATATGACATTTTAGGTGAAATGTTCAAATTAAAACTGTAAATTATCACACCCGATTATTACCCTACCAACCACGCTCAAGCAGGCATTACTTCTGCCACACCCTGTATGTTCAATCATCTTTCTCTGTAAAGTATATTTGAAATCTTAATACACAAGTCAAATCCAAAAGAACAAACAACTTTACTCTGAAGCTGTAAAGCTTAGTTGCCCTAACATGTTATTCTTATATAAGCATTACTACCAGGAGGCTAAATACTTGGTGAAGAGCTTTACTGATCTTAATAGCTGATAGAGCTATCTATTTCTGCAGATATGCCTAATTATCTGCAACAATGTGTTTGTTTTTCTTCCTTTAGCCAGAAGAAAGTGTTTTTATTGGAAAGCAGAGGTGCTGGTGAGAGGACATAACTGTGCGAGTGATTCCACTTTCTTTTAGCTGCCCTCTTGCTTTGAAACAGTTCTGAGAGTGCTGAGAGGCCATGTATTTCTTCCATGTATCAGTCAAGCAAGTAATACTTCCCAGCAGAGTCTCCAGCTGCAATTAGAATCACATGGCCTTTTGAGACGATGTGTAAAACACTCTCCTGAACTTCCTCTAATGAGCTGGGCATGGAGTGAGAAGGCTAAAAAGCTTTCTTAATTCTAGTGACTGCCCTATGAGCCCTTTTCTAGGTGCATTTGGACTGTACTATTTATTTGCACCATTAAGTCCTTCCCATCTCTCTTGAGGCAAATTACCATAAAATAAATGTATTCCTTTGCTTTTATTTTTTTTTTCAGAATGTCTCTCCCTTTTCCCTCTCCCATACAGAAGCATATTCTGGCCTAATTAGACCCAGACTGGGAACCTGTCCCTGCAGTACCAAGCTGCTCACACTTGGAGATAGAAGCCCCTTGCACGGGCTTGTTAAACTCAGAGATTAGGGCACTTTGAGCTGGGCCACATAATTTAGAAGGTTTAAAAGACTTGGAGCCAGAACAAGGGTGTTGGAGGTGAAGAGTCAGAGGGAAGAGAGTACAGGTCAGATAAGGTCCATTATCCTAGGGTAAGAGGCTTAAACCCATAGGAAGAAGGAAATAGTTTCCTTCTTTTGAGATACAGGCAAAGAAAAAGTCATTTAGGTATGATGACCAATTGATGTTTGAGGAGAAACTCATTAAGGTGATTCTCAGGCATTCACACCATAATTAGAAGATTATCTTAGCTAGTACTATAAACACATCATACTATACAATAAATCTGTGAATGTCAGGCAAATGTAAGTCATTCTACAATTTGAGACGTGGGCATAGTTTTGTAACAGATATTATAATTTCTAATACATAATAAGCAAGGGTGGTATTTTAAACCCTTCTATGGGCCTTGCCAACTCATCCTTCAATTTTTTCAAGCATGAAAAAAAGACTTTTTAATTTCTATGGCAGGTTACGTAGCAAGTTTCTTACCTAGTAATATAGTTTTACCCAATACATCCAATCAAGATATCATCTTGACTTTTTCTTTGGTAATACATTTTTTAAGATTGAATTTGTTCCAGCAGGTCTTTAGTATAGATCTCAATTTTAAATTTAATATAGAGGCTACTCTATTAGAAATACACAAGTACCATCAAATAAAATAAACTAGATACCTCTTTAGATCCTAAAAATAATTGCTAATCCTATTTTCTCATTGGAAGATCAGATGAACATTCCTTATAGGTACAAAAAGTACCCTCAACTGAAGACTCCTGATAGAGATGTTAAAATGGTGGTCAAATCAAGTACTTTGCACATAAAGAATGACTTATTTCAATGAATTCATCCTAATGCTGATATTTATAATTCAAAGGCTCATATGGACAACTCCCATCAATGCCTGATTTTACTTAAATGTGTTTATAGTCATAAACAATTTTAATTTCTCCTCTCCTTATATTTTATATTTAGAAAAATTTCTTTTAATTTTCGCAGATGAGCCATGCTTGGGAGATAAATCCATATTCTGCCAAATGGAGGTGCTGGCGCGATACTGCTCCATACCAGGCTACAACAAGCTCTGTTGCGAGTCCTGCAGTAAGCGCAGTAGCACCCTGCCACCACCATTCCTTCCTGAAGCTGCTGAAACTCAGGATGATGTTATCTTTAACCCCGGTGACCTCGACCTCGCTGGATCTCTCGTGATGCCTACATCTTTGGTTCCTTACTCTTCAGAGACTCCTGCTGTGAGGAAGAAATCTTTGAGTAGGATCTCTTCAGCGGGAGGTCTAAATGCACATGCTGCTTTCAGGCCAAACAGTAAACCTGATGGTGCTAACTTACCCCAGCGGAGTGCTCCGCACGCAGGGAGTGGGGCCGTGGGACAGGTCTCCCCTGCCACCAGGAGTGGCCCCCTCACTTCATCTTCACCAATGGCTGCTGCCCCCTCCCTGGCAGTCCGTGATTCAATAGGTGCTGCTTCTCAGGCAAGAACCTCAAAGAAAGATGAAAAGATGATTGACAAGAGACATCCACTAAGCTCATCCCCCTTGGAAAGATGAGAAGGTGAACCTAAAAGGCTAGAAATCAGAGGAAAGCCTGGCCAAGCTCCCTCTCCCCAGTGGTGCATATCGCTTAATTAAAGTGAAAATCTCCATTGATCATCAACTCATTTTACCTGTAAAAGGAAGAACAGAAAGTGCTGGTTCACTTTCTAGTTTCTTTCCTCCTTTTTTTATTTTTATTTTTTGTTTTGCATTGACTAATTTACCAGAATTCATTGGAAGAAAGCACCAAAGAGTATTAACAGAAGGAAAAGTAAGTTGCTAAATACATTGGTCACTCTCTAAAGCAGAAAAGGGACTAGAACCAATTGTGCAGTTCGGCTGATTTTTTGTTTAAAAAAAAGTTATACTAAAAGTGAAAAAGAGGTGCCAATGGTTTACACCTTAACAAAATATTTTGGGAATGGAGCAAAGAATTCGTAGACTTGTATCCCTATTTATCTATATTAGAAATATTATATGAGCAAATTTGCAGCTGTTGTGTAAATACTGTATATTGCAGAAATCAGTATTATTTTAAGAGATGTGTTCTCAAATGATTGTTTACTATATTACATTTCTGGATGTTCTAGGTGCTTGTCATTGAGTATTGCCTTATTTGACATTGATGGGTTGATTTTCAAAGCAAAATATTGCAAAGAGGAAGGATTGCAGCTATTGACAATACAAAGGGTTTTGTTTAATCAACAGTATGATACCTAAATTACAGGGAAAAAAAGAACAGATAAGCTGCAGATATACATATTTCAGCTTACCTATTACCTTCCATCCTTTAATAAAAAGGAATGGGACTATAGTCACAGGGACCAGAGTCCAGTGAATGAATCCATCCAAAAACAAACAAACAAACAAACAAACAAACAAACCTAAAACCCTCTTACCAGGACCTCAATAGGCACCACTGAAGTGTCCTATGTTCTTGTATTGTTTCTGTTTTCCCGTAGTTGACATCGCCAAGAAAAAGCATACTCAATGTACTGTAATAATAACAAAGGAATATGTATTGAGATCATTTGTATGTTGGTAGCTGAGAAAAGTATCATTGAACTAGAACTGATGCTCAAGTACAGTAAGGCTTTGGAAACAGGTTCAAAAAAGCATTTGTCGATGGTTGCAATATTTATTGTCTGCATGGTTCGCATACCCAAATGTTCACAACCACAATGCATCTGACTGCAATAATGTGCTAGTAATTTATGTCAGTGGTCACCTTACTCACAGTGAAGCCAGAAATGCTCTCTCCAGGGAGTAGATGTAAAGTACTTGTATATAGAATTCAGAACTGAAGATATTTATTAAAAGTTGAATTTTTCTTGATAGTATTTTTATGTACTAAATATTTACGCTAATATCAATGACGTATTTTGTTAAACTAGAGAGACATAATTAGAGATGCATGCTCTGTTCTGTGCCTAGAGGAGAAATTTAAGCAAACTACAACAGCCAAATCAAAGAGCTTAAACTGAACAAATTTGATGTTATGCAAACCATTTGCATTTTTGAAGTAGCTGAAACAAAGTTGATTTGTTCCCCTTCAGTAAAACATAAAATAGTATGAACTCAGCTAGCTTTTTATGAAATAGTGAACTAGAACTATTTGTTTTAAAGTATGTGAAAAACATACATACTTCATGAGTTATACTTCAAAGAGAAAAGATGTCAGCATAATGTTTTTGAGGTCAGTTCCTGAACTATGAAGATATGTTAACCTTTCAAAGCACAGAATGTGCAAGCACTTTTGCATTTTAACCATGGCAAACAGCTTCACCTATGGACTCTATACCTCTAAGGAATCGCTGCTACTTTGTGCAAGACTTTGAAAGTCAAATAAATTAGGTGAATTCCAGATCATAAAATAATCCCTGAGCCTCAAGTAGAAGTCATTCCCCTCCCCAAGTTCCCCTGAATGAATTCTCGCTAGTTTGCTTGCATGTGTATACATCTGGTCCACAAGAGAATATAGAGAAAGATGGTCACACACATACACCTCCCATAAAGATGTACACATTCGTATACTTCTGATCTTCAAGCTTCATTTTCTACTAAGCTAAAAATTCTTTTTTTTTTTTTTTATCAAAGTGTACACTACTGATGCTGTTTGTTGTATTGGGAGCATGTAGCAATAAAAATGTTAATAAAATACAGACCTGACTCCATCTAGCTTTTATCACTAGATTCATCACTGAGTAATGAAACAATGTTCTTTCCTCCTACAAAGTGAAATATCAAGCCCATTTGCTATTATTGGGACTTTCTCTAAAGGTTCAGATAAAGTGACATTGTCTCCCAGTTTCACATCAGGGTGTATCATAATGGTTTCAAAGGAAGATAAGATGTTATAGGGTGTGGTTGAAGTTGATTTCACAGAACTATGAAGAGGCAGAGAGAAAATAGTGACAATGGTGGTATATATAAGAACGAAAAGCCAGGGTAGTCCTTTAAAATGGGCAATCCCAGACTGATTAAAGAAAAGCTGCCCACCACCTTTGAACCCTGATTGCCTGAGGATCGGTGGGAACAGTGTGGGGAGGAATGGGACATTACCTTAGAGGGCCTTGCATTATGTAACAAGGAGACACTACCTACAACTTCAGACATGAATGATCTTGGGGGACCTGGCTAGATTTCCATTTCCTCATCTGTAAAGTGGGAGACAGAATTGGGAAACACCATTGTGTGATAGCTGTGAGAACTAGTGTATGTAAATCTGTTAGCACACAGTAACTCACAGTAGTATCATCATGCTCATATCGTCCCAGCCTCCTCCTCATCGTTTTCATTATGTGACCAAACCACAGCTTTCCTCTGGGGTCCCCAGGTAGTTTGAACCATGGTCATTGTGGCTCAGTGATGGTGGTAAAAAAAATTACCTGTAAAAATTATCTCTAGTCACTGATTTTGAAGAGTTGTAGCTGATTGTGCTTACTCTCCTTTTGCAAACATTAAATAGTCAAACCAAGGAATGACTATTAATTATATATTTCTATAAAGGTAGTCAAAGGTACAATAATTCCCCAAAGTATTAGAAAAATATTTCTCAAATATTTACCTAAATGCATTTTGCAGAAACATCAAGTCATTCCTCTACACACATTTTATACTTTCCTCATGAAGAGGCTGCTTAAATATAAGATTAAAAAATGAATTGAAAAATTATGAAAACAGATAAGCTATAACAGACATCACTTGTTTAAAAAAGTACAAAATAAAAAAGTTAAAAAGTAAACAGTTAAACTACTTAAGACGCACAGGCGCTATAGCACATCAACTAATATTAGAAAACAGTTGTTTGGGGCCCAGACACTTCTGAATATATCATTTAGAGCTAGAGACACAATTTAAAAAAAAAATACAGCTCAACCAGCAAAACATAATATACTGAAATGAATTTGTTTCAAAAACACAAATTCTAAAACAAAACAAGATCCTATGAATTTCTGCAAATCATCACAGAGATTACCTAGGAATCAGAATTACTCCATATTTGTCCCCCATCCTGATGTATGGCAGGTGCATAAAACATCACTTATCTACTTCTGGCCAAGATGGAGGCATAGGTAGACACTGTGCCTCCTCACACAACAAAAATAAGGACAACAAATTTTAAAACAAAACAACCAGAACTAACAGAAAATCAATCTGTATGGAAGTTTGCCAATCAAGGAATTAAAGAAGAAACATCCATCCAGGCTGGTGGGAGGGGTAGAGGCAGGCAGTCAGATGGAGAGGACTCCCAGCAAGGTGGCAGCTGATGGACCAGGTGAGGAGGTGGCTGGCCCAGCCAGTAGTCCCACATTCCGTGCAACTCAGGGTTCCAGCATGGTGAAAAAGAGCCTCAAATCCTCTGACTGAAAAAACCTGTGGGGGTTGAGGCAGCAGGAGAAACTGAGACCCACAAACCACACAAACCTTGATTGAAAACACCTGTGGGGGTTGAGGTGCCAGGAGAGACTCCCAGCCTCACAGGAGAGTTTGTTGGGGAGACCCACAGAGTCCTAGAATGTGCACAAGCCCAACCACTTGGGAATCAGCACCAGAAGGGCCCAATTTGCTAGTGGGTAGTGGA
>PVKU01003228.1:120311-187717 GCA_004027475.1 Anoura caudifer
AAAAAAAAAAAAAAAAAAAAAAAAAAAAAAAAAAAAAAAAAAAAAAAAAAAAAAAAAAAAAAAAAAAAAAAAAAAAAAAAAAAAAAAAAAAAAAAAAAAAAAAAAAAAAAAAAAAAAAAAAAAAAAAAAAAAAAAAAAAAAAAAAAAAAAAAAAAAAAAAGCCCAAATGAAGAACAGATCAAAGCTCCAGAAAAAAATGCAACTAAGCAATGAAGAGATAGCCAACCTATCAGATGCACAGTTCAAAACGCATGGAAATCAGGATGCTCACAGAAATGGTTGAGTATGGTTATAAAATAGAGAAAAAAGTGAAGGCTATGCAAAGTGAAATAAAGGAAAATGTACAGGGAACCAACAGTGACGGGAAGGAAACCCGGATTCACATCTACATTTTGGACCAGAGGAAGAAATAAACATTCAACCACAATGAAGAAACAAGAATTCAAATAAAAAAGAAAAAAAAAATAAAGAGAGGATTAAGAACCTGCAGGACAACTTTAAACATTCCAACATCTGAATCAGAGGTATGACAGAAGGAGAAGAGGAAGAGCAAGAAATTAAAAACTTACCTGAAAAAATAATGAAGGAGAACTTCCCTGATGCAGACCCTGGCTCGTGGGGTCCACCACATTGTGGAGACTAGAGAAATTCACAGGGACTACTGAGTACTGTGGAGGAAAAGGGATGGTGTGGCTTCTCTCTCAAGGGGAGAGCAAGCCTCGGAGTGCCTCAGCCACTCTCTTGAGAGGAGAGTGCCTCTACCCTTACCTTAACAGGCTTTTATTGGGTTCAATTTGCACGGGAATACAGGTTGTATAAGTAAAGCTCATCAGTCATTATCAGGCAGAAATGATTAAACAATAGATAACATTCAAAGAACTCTGAGGGCTTATTCTGAGCCAGGGTCAGGTAGTTAAAGGGCCATAAAACTTTGGGGAACAAACTCACTTCCTGCTTGGTCCCTTATTTAAATTGAGGGTATTAGCAAAGTGGGTTTCATAGGATTTTATGCATTCTTTCTTAGGCCTGATTGCCCTAGGGAACCCACCCTTTCCAGCACAGAGCCACACCCACCTGCAGCATTATTTCAGGCTTAAGGCATACTTTCAGGCTTAAGTGAGGCAGGGGAAGTAAGACAGCCAAGAGATTAGGAGACTTCTTGCAGACAGAATGAGGACTCAGGCTATGGCAAAGCTGAGGATCCATCACCCCCTTTTTCTACAGCCCCCCAAGCCCTTCCCTGGGAGCCCCTGTGATCATGCCTATCTTAGGTCATCCCTCACTTGAGGAATCTTACCCGTCCTTGGCTAACTGATCAAGCATTGGGGTCCAGGCAGGGTCAAGTAAAAGGAGCAGAGGTGCGCCCCTGCCAGGGAGATAAGCTTTGTCTCCCTAGTGGCTTATGGTCCCAAGGTCTCTCATTCAGCCTTAGCCATGGAGGGTTACAGCTCCTGAAACCAGGCAGGGCAGTTCCCAACACTTCCCCAATGTGGCAAAGGAAATAGACTTCCAGGAAGTCCAGGAAGCTCAGAGAGTCCCAAAGAAGTTGGACCCAAGGAAGCACACACCAAGGCACATCATAATTACATTACCCAAGATTAAAGATAGGAAGAGATTCTTAAAAGCAGCAAGAGAAAAGGAGACAGTTACCTGCAAAGGAGTTTCCATAAAGCTATCAGCTGATTTCTCAAAAGAAACCCTTCAGGCAAGAAGGGGCTGAAAAGAAGTATTCTAAGACATAAGCCTCAAGGACCTACATCCAAGATTGCTCTATCCAGCAAAGCTTTCATTTAGAATGGAAGGGCAGATAAAGTGCTTCACCATCACCAAACCCTTATTATATGAAATGTTAAAGGGATTTATCTAAGAAAAAGAAGATGATCAAAAATATGAACAGTAAAATGACAACAAGCTCATAACTATTAAAAACAGCCTAAAAACAAAAACTAAGCAAACACCTACAACATGAATGGAATCACAGAAATGGAGGTCACATAGAGGGTTATCATTTGAGAGGCAGGGAAATGGGGGAAAAGGTACAGGGAATAAGAAGCATAAATGGTAGGTACAAAATAGACAGGGGGAGGTTAAGAATAGTATAAGAAATGTAGAAGCCAAAGAACTTATATGTACCACTTATGGACATGAACTGAGGGGGTGGGGAATGCAGGTGGGAGGGGGTCTGAAGGGTGGAGGGGAATAAAGTGGGGGATATGAGACAATTGTAATAGCATAATCAATAAAATATATTTTTTAAAAAAACAAGTCACTCATCTATGTAGTGGCAACTTTGAAATTGTTGATTGGCAAGGATGCTCTTTGTCAGCCAGTTTATACTTTCAAACAAATTATTTGACCAATTAGCTTTAAATCATTTGATTTTTAACAATTCAACTGGGTCTGAGTGGTGAGATACAAGATCCAAAGAAGATAGTTGTATGAACTATTACAATGTAAGAAGTTGTCATTTCACCGTGGACAATCTGGCAAATGACTCCAGAGATCAAGGGAACTGCTCTTTCTGTGGTGGCATCAGGCACCACAAGATATTGTCCGCAGACTCTCTGCCACCACATCCTCCTCAATGGGTGACACGCTTCCTCTAGGGTCTAAGTGGGGGACTGGCTCTGGCTTTACATGCTCAGGGAAGAAGGGCTCACATATGACCATTATAACTGAAGGCAATTATCCCTAGATTAGCAAGTATTTATGGGATCATCATGAGGTGAGCAGAAGTGTGTATTTTGAGAGAGAGAATCTGAAGGCCTATTAGTAAAGCCGGCCGTACTTCCTCCTGAGCCTGTTGTGACACCACACACTACACAGGAATGTGTCCTGCTGCGCATCGGGCACCTTCCTTATGCGTATTGTTTAAATCAGGGGTGTCAAACTCATTTTCACTGGGGGCCACATGGGCCTCGAAGGGCCGAATATAATTTTAGGACTGCATAAATGTAATTACTGTATGTTTCACACCATAAGACGCACCTAGGTTCTAGAGGAGGAAAACAGGAAAAAAATTTTGAAGCAAAAAAATGTGTTAAAATATTTAATAACATAAATAACAGAATATTTCACCAGTGTAAACGAAAACAGAACTCAACAGCAGCATTAACAACCATTATTCCTCCCAAATGGGGAGCTGGGCGGGGGGGTGGTGCAGGTGGGCAGTGCGTCTTATAGTCCGAAAAACACAGTGCTCCTTAAAAGTTAAGGGAGAGCTCAGCGCTGTCTCCTGGTAGAAACAAGGCGCCAGGCTGGATAAAACACGGTGGAGGGTGGGATTCGGCCCTCGGCCTTGTGTTTGCCATCTGTGGTCTAAATGATACGCTGCATTATTCTAGTTTCTCTGTTGGATATCTCTCCTATTTTTAATACCTTCTCTCCTATTTTTAATAAGATGTTGCCTGGTGCTTGAAGGCAGCAACACAGCCTCTGGCTGAATGCTTTTGTATCTATAATGTTCTCAACATAGAGCTCAAGTTGTCAGAAGAAGCAGACACTCATACTATCTGCACTTCCTTTGGACTTTCACGATGGTTAGAAATGCTATTGAGTGATGGGGGGTGGGGGAGCATCTAAATAAATAGTTGTGTTTTTTTTAACCACATAAAGAGTTCTATAATTTTCTTCCCTCCACAGTCATCCTTTTGACTTGAATCTTTAGCCTGTCTCCTACACAGATTCCTTAAACTTAAAACCATGCTCAGGTCTTCCTCATTTTACAGGGTAAGACCAAACTTCTGCTTGACTCTGCTTCTGCCTCATTAGCCATTATTTAATCTCCCTTTTTTGCCAGCAATTTTTTCCAAGAAAAATTTCTTTGCAAATTTTTCCGAGTTTTCCTAGCTTCACCACCTCACCTCCTGCCCAGCTGTCACCTGCATTGACGGTGGAATCCATTGCAGCCCATCTTCTGCTCCAAGCACATGACAGAAGGAGCTTTCTCAAAGATCATGGACTCAATTTTTTGTTGAGCTCTGATTATGTGCCAGGCATTGCTCTAGGTTCTTGGACTATAGTAATGCACAAGCTGGTAAAATCCCCTACCCTCTGCCTGGAGCTTACTTTGTAGCAGAGGAAACATACAATATTCATTATACACTGGTTTGTTAGATAATTTGTTAAAGGTGATAAAGCAAAGTATATTGTAGTATGAAATAGAGGAATGGTAGTAGAACTCATTTAGGAGATGACAGCAGAGGAAAGGCTTGAGGGAGTTGAGAGAATTCTGGGGAAGAACATTTGAGGAGGAAGTAATGACAAGTGCAAAGTCCCTGAGGCACAGTGGTGTCTGGCATGTTCAAAAAACAGCAATGAAAATAGTGAGCTGGATGGGAGTGTTCAGGTTGAATAGCAGGTGGTAAGGTCAAAGAGGTGAGGGCTGACTGAATAATCACTGGAACCTGGCAGGCCATGATGAGGACTTGGGCTTTTATTTTTATCAGATTCTCTACAACATTTCACGGCCTAGCGAAAAGAACCCAGGATTTGGTCCCAGATAAGCTGCGTTTGAATTCTTCCTCCCTCTCAGGAACTGTGGGACTTGTCTTTTAAGTTCTCTTTGTTCCCTCTTCTACAAAAAGAAATGAAAATACTTTAGATCTGTATTTAGATCTGAATTATCAGACGCTTTAAGCCACAGCCAAACAAAGCACTTCTCTGGTTTCTTTCTCTCATATCATGAGGTCCTTCCTCAACCTTTTGTACTCCTAACGCAAAACCTTATCCCAGATCTATTTGCACACTTTCACCGTCCCATAAAACTAACTCCAGCTTTTTAGCTCCCATAAAATGAACTTTGTCCTCTACTGTCCTTGAGAATTTAGTGAAGGCCAGGGCCAGATCTCAATCTCTATATACCCAGAGTCTTGCACGCACTATTCTCAACATATTTTTACTAAATAAGTGAGGAATGATTGCTTTTAACCATTTCTCATAATAGGCACAATTCTCTCACCTTTCTTTGTGTTTACTCACTTCTCCATGCCTGTGTTTCACTCTACTTATCAGTTCTACAGATTTGTTTGCTTGGGCTGGGATGACCAACCAACTCATTGATTTCCAGTTGAGAATATTCTTTCCAAGGGGTAAAATAAAATAGTTAAGTAACTCAATGTCCAAATTACATGAAAATTTGCAACTCTTATTTTGGTCACATTGTTAGAATATTTTTAAACTACCAGATGAAAAAGAAATGATTCTATGTTGTTGAATTCACTTCTAAGTAGTGACTGGAATCAGAATAATTGGAATAGAAATCATTTAAGGCTGAAATCATAATCTGAGATTTTTAAATGCTATAAAAAAGGTCTGGTGATGTAGTCTAGTTTTATGTCTTTAAAAACCATCTAATAACTGCTACTAACATCTCCCCCAAATTTCCATTTATAGCCCATAGACTCTCCTGAGTTCTAGACTTATATTTATAACTACTTACTTGACATTTTCACATTTGGACAACTAATAAAAATTTCTAACCTAATAAGCCCAAATTTTAATTCCCATTCTTTCCATCTTGCTGTCCCTCAGACTCTTTCTTCCAGAATTTTCCTTTCTCTCAGACCCAAATCATGGAGTCATCTGACTCCTTGGATCAGTTTTCTATTGCTGCTATAAAATATCACCACAAACTTAGTGGCTTAAACAATTGCTCTACAGCTCAAACGATACAAATATCTTACCACTCTGTAGGTTAGAAGTCTCACACAAGACTCAATGGGCTCATAGCAAGGTGTCAGCAGGCTGGCGTTCCATTCTGCAGACTCAAGGAGAGAATCCATTTCCTTACTTTTTCTACCTTCTAGCACCTGCCTCTGTTCCTTGACTTGTGGTCCTTCCCTTCATCCTTCCGAAAGCCAGTAACAGCAGGTCAGTATTTTTTGTGTTGCATCTCTCTGATCCTTTTGTCATCTCATCTTTCTCTCAGAATAACAAGAAGTTTTCTGCATTTAGAGAATTCATGTGATTGGACTGAAACCAACAGTCCAGAATAGTCTCCTCATCTCCAGGTCAGCTAATTTGTGACTTTAATTCCAATTGCATTTGTTAGAATTCTTAATTCTATTCTGTCACATAATGTAACATTCACAGGTTTGGGGGATTAAGAGATAGATGTTTTGGGGGGGGTATTCTGCCTACTACATACCTCTCTTACTTTATTTCTTTAAGAAATCTTGCTTACTCTAACACACACACACACACACACACACACACACACACACACAATCTGATGACTTGTCACCATCTCCATTACTAACACCCGGTCCCAGTCACCATCATCTCTCATGTAACTTATTGTAATAACTTCCTAACTGTTCTCCCTCCTCCTATCCTTGCCCCACTATGGTCCTTTCTATTCAGAGCAGCTCCTCATTTAACTCAGAATGTTTACAATGGCTTACCAGGTCCTGCATGAGTCTGACCACTGCGCATCACCAACCCCTCCACTCGTTACTTACTTCACTGGTCTTATTTACCACTAGTCTCCCTCTTACTCAGTCTGCTCCAGCCAGAGTAGCCTCTCCTCGATTCCAGGTACACCACTACCTCAGGATGTTTACATTACATTCCTCTGCCAGGAATGCTCTTTCTGGAGTATCCATTTGGCTGAATACTTCATGTCCTTCAAGTACTTGCTCAAAAGTCACCTACTCAATGAGGACCATCTCAGCCACCCTGTTAACATCACAACCCACACTTCTCCCTACATGCTTCCTTCCAGTCTTATTACTTTGTTCTACTTTTCCTTTTTCTGTAGCACTTCATACCTTCGAAGTCGTCACATCATTAACTACTTTCTTCACTAAAATGTAAGCCCCATAAAGGCAGGGGTATCTCTTATGTGTAACACTAAGAAAAGTAACTGGTAGGCACTCAGCAAATCACTGCTGAATGTTGAATAAATAAATGGATTAAGACAATATGAAGGCACTGGTTTGCCCTCCCTCTTTATTAATCTCCCGTATTTATAAAGTATTCTCAGTGCCTTTCTTCTCCTTTGCCAGTCCATTAAGTTCTGCTTTCTGGTGACTGCATTAAGCTTTTTGTTTTCCTCATTATGTTTCATTCTGCTGATAGGATCACATAGAATTTTATTCTGAAGACACAGGGCACTGAATCTTCATAGCCATCTCTACCCTTGTAAGTTTTAGCAGACTTTTCTTAACAACTCTCTGCCTACCTTGTTTGTGTGAAATAACTGAAATTGATCAGTCTCTTATTTTGGAACAGTTCCTACTTGTGTTGGTATTATCTGATTTGCTGCCAATTCAACATATCTTCTAGTTAGCCAAAACATTGTGTCATGCAATAATATACTTATTAAATTTAATAAAAGCTCTCACTGGAGTTTATTCCATGATTGTATTTTGAGCTTTAAGAATATACTTGATAACACAGAAGCCTGTGAAAGGACTTTGAAGTTTGTAATAGTATCTTAAGTTGGACAATTAATTAAAACTAAAGCTATTTGATTTTTAAATATTTTAAAACATTTCTGAAATTCAGAATTGAGTTACTCAAAATCCATAACCTAAGTAGCTGATCACAGCTATAAGTACAATGATCTCTGAAAAGTATTTTAAAAGCCTAGGGCTGTGATATATGCATGTCTATAAGCATTTATCCATGCTTTTTTGCTTTTTTCACCCTGGATTTTCTGTGCTACAGATGTATTTCCTGTTATACTATTTAAAATTTAAAATATTGTTTCCTAAAGTGCCATTTCAGGTTTCCATGGTTCAGAAGATAGAAAAGGTGAATTATGGTTGTTGAAGTTATTGAAGTTAGTAATTTCCAGAGTGAACCTTGCTACATTTCCACACACCTCAAAGCTAAATATCTCCAAGCTTACGACAAAGTTTAAAGAGCTAGGAATACCACCCCACCCCACCCCCACGCACGACCCCAGGAGTGTGTGCTGGATATTCTTCTAGCTCATCATTGTTCAAAGTGTATTATGCAGAACAGCTTTGTGATGGTTAATTTTACATATCAAATGGTCTGGGCTAAAAGTTGCTCAGATAGGGGTAAACATATTTACGAGTGTGTCTGTGAAGGAGTCCCAGAAGAAATTAGTATTTGATCACTAAACTAAGTACAGAAGATTGCCCTCACCAATGTGGGTAGGCATATCACAATCCATGGAGGGCCCAAATAAAACAAAAAGGTAGAGGAAAGGCGAAGTCACTCTCCCTGCTTCAGCTGAGACATCCATCTTTTCCTGCCCTCAGTCATCAGAGCTCCTGGTTCTTAGGCTTCCACCCACCACTGGCTCCCAATACCCAGGCCTTTGGATTCAGGCTGAGCCACAACACCAGCTCTCCTCATTCTCCATCTTGCAGATGGCAGATCATGGAACTTCTTGGCCTCTGTAACCACCTGAGCCAATTCCTGTAATGAATCTCCTTTCATTTATCTCTCTCTATATATCTTATTGGTTTGGTTTCTCTGGATAACCCTGACTTAATATAATCTTTATGCTTAAATTCACTTGTGCAGCTTCCTTTTACTTTCTTACTCTGTCTGAAACCCATCTCCCCTCTGAGGACACTGCTTCTCCTTAAGCCCTCTCAGATGGATGGTGGTTTTTATCTTTTATACGGATTTGCACCAAAGGGCCAAGTGGTACCAAGGTGGTCTTCCAGGGCCTTGTTGCAATTTCTAGGCTTTTTGGTCTCCTCCACTATAAAACACCAGTTTTGAATGCCCAACCCTTCACACCTCGGTCATTTCACTCATCTTTCCCATACCCCCAGGGCCCTACTCTCCATTCAAAAGACTCACCAGGACTCTCTTCCCCACTGCTGCAGCAACCTTAGGTGACTCTAGCATATTGATTGACATTCCTTCCAAACCTTGGCCTCTCAGTTCCTCTGGGTTCCTCTCAGTTCCTCTCTACTCCAGTGATCTCAACCTGCGCCTCACTTCAGCCCATGGTCTCTGAGGAACAATGTGCTCTAGGACTCTCCTAGCTTCTGGGGTTGCCAGAAATCCTCAGCATTCCGGGGCCTGTGGAGGCATCACTCCTCTGTGTGCCTGTTTCTATGTGGCAGGCTCCTGTGTGTTTCTGGCTCTGTTTTTTCTTCTCATGAGGACACCAGCCACTGCATTAAGACTACCCTTATCCAGTGTGATCTCAGCTTAGCTGATTATGTCTTCAAAGACCCCATTTCCAAATAAGGTCACCCCTGAAGTTTCCTTTGGGCATGAGTTTTTGGAGGAAAGTATTCACACTGAGTATAGCCCCCCAATTCTTTTTTTCTTCTAGTACATTACAGCAAGTTTCCCTTTTCTGCTTGTCAGGTAGATTGCATCCACTCTTACCTTCACCAGAATTTTAATTTTTCTCTTGCTTCCACTTTTAGTCTTCCTCTCTTATCACTATTCTTATCATGGAAATGTGTTCTTTCAGTATCGTTCATACTAAAAACAACTTGCTTTTTAAATCTGCTCCTGTTCATAGCCAAACCTCTCAAAGAGTTGCCTATCCATGATACCTTCACTTCCTCATTGCCTAGTTCTCTGTCATTTACCATACTTGGGATTTTGCTCCCAACCCTCTTCTGTAACTGGTCATGTCCAAAGGTCCCCAGTGACCTCCTATATTAGTCAGGGGGCTCTCCAGAGAAAGAGAACCTATGATATATATATATAAAAGGAGATTATGTATAAGGAATTGGCTCATGTGATTATGAAGGTTGGCTGTGGCAGACCCTTCTGCGTGGCATGGGCCCAGCTCCCACTCGGAGATGCACAGGACCCACGCCCACTGATAGGTTCCCTCGTGGGTAATCAGATTTGCAACATACTTAGGCTGTTTTGAAACTTGCTCTTTGTAAAACTCCCTCACCCTGCAAATGTTTACTGTAACTTCCTAAAATCCATGCTGAGCTTTGCAGGGGCCAGTGTGACTGGCTCAACCACTTTTGCGTATTCATTTGCTAATATCCTTCTTCTGTGATGTAATGAGGGGCATTGGCTCCTTTGTTGTAACTGGATAGTGAGGAAGAACCATCTTGGAATGTGAGGAGATATTATTAGAATAAAGGCCTGTCATGCTGGAGGCCGCGGCTTTTGTTCCTTTTGAGAGAAAGCCAATCTGTTGTTCTTATCCCTCCACCAGACTCGGTTGGTAGTCTGTGTGTACATTTTAATTCATCCATAACGATGCAGACACTGCTGGCCAGTGTCCGCTTCAGTTGGCAAGTCCAAAATCTGTAGAGGGAGCCTGATGCTATGGTTCCAGACCAAGGGCTCTTGGCTATAGAACCAGGAAGAGTTGGCATTGCAGATAAAGTCTAATGGCAGCCTGCTGGAGAATTCTCTCTTGCTTGGAGAGGCAGGTCTTATTCAATTCAGGTCTTCAATTTCATTCAATTTCCTCATTCCTCCATATTTTCAAATTCAGTGGACACTTAGCTGTCCTCATAGTATGCATTTTAGCAGCAGTGTTCTAACATAGTTCACTACTCTTTGAATGATTTCTCTTGGACTCTATGAAGTATTTTTCCTCCTACCCCATCAGTTGGTCATTCTTCTGACTCTTTCTTCTATTCAACATATAAATGTTGATGTTATTCAGGCTTAAGTTCTTGTCTCTTTCTATATTCTCTTTCTTGGGGGGCTTCACTCCTATGGTTTGAAGTATCATCTATTGGCAGATGGTTCCCCAATTTTCATCTCCAACTCAAATCACTCTTCTAAGATCCAGGCTCACATGTTTTATAAGTATCTCAAATTTAACATGCAAAGCAGGAGTCTTGATTCTCTTCAAACCTGTTGTATGCAACCAACTTTCTACCCGGACCAGTTTCTTCCATATCTTAGAAATGGTAGTATTGCTATTCAGTTACTTAAGCTAGAAAACCTAGACATCACTTCATATTCTTTCCTTCATCCTCATCTTCACCATATTTAGAGCATCAGAAGAACAAAGTCTCTCATGTAGCTGGTAAACCCTACACCTGCTGCCACAGCTTGGGTCCAGGCCACCATCTGCTCTCAGCTGGACTGTGGCAAATGGATTCCCCATTCTGCTCCTGATTGTACACTCCAAAAAAACTGTAATTCTTTAAAATATGACCCTGTTTAAATGCACTTACAACTTTCCATTGCACTCAGAATAAAATCCAAACTCAGACTCCGTGGCCTGACTGCTGGCTATGTATCCCTTGTAATTTTAGGCACTTCTCTTTTTCCCTCTACTGCAGTTACATGGTCTTCTTTTAATTCCTTTGTGCCAATGTCTTCCCACTATCTGTGTCTTTGCATGTCTTGTTATCATTGCTTAGAATTTTCAACATTCCCCCAGCTGCTATGAAGAATGCAGAGGAGAGTAATCTGTTGTTCTGAGGTAACACTGAAACCATGCAACCGCTTCAGAGAGGAACAAATGCTTTGTGTTTGGAGCAGATTTTAAAGGTGCCTTAAAGGATTTTAAAGGAAGAAAGGAACTCACAAAAAAAAATCAAAGGTAAGAATAGCAGGGCAGAGAGGTGAATCCAGGTAAAGGAAGGAACAGGTAAGTAGATGTTGGATTGAACAAACTGATACTTTCTGGAAATTTCAATTAGCTCCATATGCCTTGAGCTTGGAGCATGCAGGGATGATGGGTCCATATCTCCCAGACACAGTCTGACATGAATCATGTGACACCACCTCTGAAACAAGTCCACTGGTGAATAATGTAAAATTCTGACAAGCTGCTGTATTCCTCCAGGATCTAGCGGTGCTATAATTTGGCTTTTAAGTTATCCCAGGGATTCTAGAACTTCCAGCTAATAAATATAAACTATAAACTGAACTTACTTGCAGATGGTAGCCCTGATTCTATTACACAAAACCTTTTCCCATGTAATAAATGCACCTGGAATCCATTTCCTGATGTGTCAGGCCTGTCCCTTAGCAAACTATTTTCTTGTTAAGTTTATGTTGATTATCTTTATTAGTAGTTTAAACTGCCTTCTAAAAGTTATGTTCTATTTCTAAAGTAATACCTACCATATATGAACAAATACTATTCTTAGCTCCTGAATAAAATCAAAATAAAAATTTCCACACCTATTTAATACCCTCTGAAAACTAAGGTTCATTCTCTACTTCCGTTGGCACTGTTTAAAACAAGCGGTCGGTGCAAGGAGCTGGTGAAGCTAGTGCACTGTTGTAATTTACACATTGGGTTACTTAGCTCTGTGTTGTTCTGCACTAAGAGACAGTCCCCGTGCCATCGTGACCAAATGTACGGCCTTGATCAGGAAGAAGTGTAAGGAATTAGGTCCATATTTTACTGGCCTTTCTACAAACTGTTCAATTTGAATTGCTGAGTTACTGATATATTCGTATTTCAAATTCCTTCTTTTTCAATGTTCTGGCTGATGTTACACAATCTCCTTCTACATTGCTTTTTCCCCCTCTATTTCACAAAGTCCTTTCCCTTATTTCCATTTTCCAGCTTAGCTCTAGTATCTGAATAACAAGAGAAGACATTGGCAGTCTGTTGAAGCTTTAAAGGTAGGAAAACATTTAATAAGGCCTATATTACACTTGAAAAGCCATTTGCTATACCCAGGGTGTGTAGTGGTTAAAAAATGGGCTCTTGACTCAGACTACTTATGTTTAAACCCTGACACTAAATGTCAATTTTCTCCGCCTCAAAATGAGGATATAACTGTGCCTACTTCACAGTATTGCATGAGGATAAATCAGATAAATCACATTTAAAAATGTTACACTGGTAATGGGGGAAATAATTCATTTAGGCATTTTATTTGTTACTTAACTATCTATTATTTCTTCGTTATTTTTTATACCATTACTTATTCCAAATCTATTTTATATTTACTTATCTGTTCCAAATATGAAACCATATAGAAAGAAGAGATACTATGTTATTATTGAACTGAGTATGTGTAAGGAATTTTGATGCAATATAAAAATGGAAAAACAGAGAAAATAACCTCTTAAAAGAATAATAAAATATAAAAGATGTATTCCATCATGCTGTGTACTGCCTTCCCTTATCAATATATGTGAAAATTCATATCTAACTTTGTTTCCCTTATTTCAATAAAATAATTAACAAAGATGTATCTAAATGCTCTAATCATATACTAGACTTTTACATTGACTTTAAAGAAATTGGGGACCCTGGCTACTCACAAGCTCAAAATAACTTTAAGGCAAAGCAATATGGCCCATCTGTGGTCATGGCAACTAAGATGGTTTTACTGAAGAATTGTAGTCTCAGTATACAAACACATTTCCATGTTGGATAAAACAATTCCAATGTCCTGCATCCTAGGATTATTCCACCCATTTGATGAACAGTGGTAGAATTCAAAATCACTCATTAAGAACAATCTCATTTATAAATATGTATAATCAGTGGGGAATCATAAAACGGAGGTACTGAATTTAGGAGACCGCAGTGGAAGAACAAACGAGCTTAGCCACTAATGTTTCTATCATACTGATTGCCTGCAGTCAAGTGCTTCTTCCCTTTCATCTGTGTTCCTAATTCGCATTCAATGGTACAGCTCAGAGACTCAGAAAATCATTCACTTCTCCTTTTGCAGAAGAAACATTGATAAAGCTATGAAAGGCAAAGAATTCTCATCCACAGGTTCTAAGTTACAGGATTTATATGTTACTTAATTTGGATGACAAAGTAGCCGTGGGGTTGAAATCTAACATCTGATGCCGGACAAGGAGTACAAGTTAAATATGGCAATGTAGGCAAATCCTATTGGGACAGAATATTCACAATCTTGGAATATGAACTCGCTAAAACAGTGATAAAAACTGTAAGGAAAATGTTCTTTTTCGTTTTCCAAAATAAACAAGAAGCAATTATTATTTCAGCAGTGACAGCACTGTGAAGATGCAAGGACGCAGAACCCTTGCATCTGAATGCCATGAATGATGTTCAGAATAACACAAACTACTAAGGCAAACTTGCTACTTAGCTTGGAATTTCAGAACCTTTATAAAGGAGTCAAATTTCCTCATGAAGAGATGAATGTCAACTTCTATTCCAACTTGAAATCTAAAATTTTCATTTAAAAATATAACAAATTTCTAGCTTAGCAAATGTTGTTTTCTTGCACATTAATCTATTGGTAATATAATTAAACTGCATTTCAAATTTTTCTCTTGCTGCTCTTTGATGAATTCCATTTGGCTCTTTGCTCATTTTCTCCCACATTCTTGCTGTCATCATCAGTCAGTTTGAAAAATTACTGAGTTCACATGTTATTGTGAATTTCCTACCAGGAAAAAAGGAGGTAGCAGAGTACTCTCTGCTTTTAAGACACTTTTGTTGTGGCTAAACAAGTTTACAGAACAAAACTGAGTACATTAATTCATGGCATTTATAATACATGAGCAAAGCAAGCAGAGAATGAGGTTAGTTTTGGAGTAACTAGCAAATCTACCCCAAAAACATTCGTTTTGAACAGGAGGCAAAAGGACCACAGAAAATACAGGTCAGAAAGTTGGGTGCCACTGAAAGAAGACTCCCACTTAAAAAAAATATTTTACTCTTCAAACAGGTTTCCTTCATGACTGCTGACTTCAATTTGCCTCAAAATATTGTAAACATAAAAATTTTAAATCACATGTTATAAAAATAAAAATATATAGTTATCAAATGATCTAATGCAGGAGTAATAAATGTTGGTTCCATGGATGGCACTTCAGAAGCATCCCCAAACTTACTATCATTATATGCAACATTTTGCCTGTAGGTGAGTATGAACTTTTTTTGGAAAGCAGTTTTATTGTATTCATCAGTTAAACAAAGATGCTGTGACGCCAAAATATTTTAACTGACTACTTCTGAACATAGGTAATATTTTATTAAATAAATCATAACCCATATCTGTATCAACACCTCTAATTAGAGAAATTATGACATGATAATTCATTATATATGTACATGATGACATATATCATTATTTTAAGAGTTTTCCTGATAATTTGGGGTAGTTTTTATTATTTGAAGGATATATAGGCATACTGAAATTTGAATAGGCTTCTGAAAAATCTGTTTCTGTTTTGTTTTTAGATTTCAACCTAAAAATTTAAATAGGTAAGAAATCGACAAATGACATGCGAGCTACCAAAAAAATAAAGAAAAAGTATGTTAGGTCTTTCACCAGTTAATTTCAATATGGCATGGATTTGAGATTGCCAATGTGGATGTGCCCTTTTTCAAATTCCCCAAATAATTAATTTCATGAAATATTGTAACTGATAGTAGTTCCCTTACCTTCTACCAGCTCTCTTGCAAAAGTAAACCAGAAATGCCCACCATTCTTCTCTTCACCATAAAATTGTTAGAACAGAAGTTTAATCATGTACACTAAGCATCACACTCATAAATGCCACATGGAAGATAAAATCCCCTGTGCTACCACATTTAATCCATGAAGTACTGTGTCCTTTCTTCTAGTAACTAGGCAAAATCACCATCTTCTCTCTTTTCAAGATTTCATTTATTTTATTTTTAGACAAGAGGGGACGGAAGGGAGAGAGGGAGAGAAACATCGATGTGTGGTTGTCTTTCACACGCCCCCTACTGGGGGCCTGGCCCACAACCCAGGCATGTGCCCTGATTGGGAATTAAACCAGCAACCCCTTGGTTCACAGGCCAGTGCTCAGTCCATTGAGCCACACCAGCCAGGGCGCCATCTTCTTAATCACTGTCTTCTGGTCTTTGTATTCTCTAATGGGACTTTCTATGATGGTCTCATTTCCTCTTGGATCTCAACTATGTTGAATTAAAGGAGTCTTGGATTATATTGAAACCACTACACATGTATAAATATAGCTTCCAGGAAAGGAAACAGCAGTAAACAGTTATGGAGGATTTTATAATATGATACCACCTTTCTCTTTTGAATATCAGTATTTTGCATTTCTTTTCTGTGTTAGCTTTTTCTTTGCTTGTTGGAGAATCTCTTTCTAATCAAAGCCAGACTTTCCAAACAAGGTACCTATTCCATTTTATCATCACTAGTAAGAAAATGTCATTTGAAGCATCATATTTATTAATAAATGTGTGTATATATATATCTACTTATATAGTCACGTATATATGTGCATATAGTTATATATAATTTGGGGATATAATGTTGAGTGTATCTATCAACATAGTTGTATGATCATTGAATAATTTTAAAATATTAAAAAGATTACCTCAACTTTTGACCTAACCATCTTACTCTCAGAAACCTCTAACCACCAGAATATTTGAGTATAAAAAGTAATTAGAAAGGCCTTCTACCACAACCTAGTATAGTATCCTCACTTATCAAGTCTTATTTATCTAATAATTCTTGAACACTTATTATCTGGTCACCAATAACAGTATATTAGAAATTCAAAATCAGAAGTAATAGAGCAATGCCAGAGTATTTGCTTAAAACCGAAATCTAATCATGTCACCTTCTTTAATTTCTTTAGTAGCTCATAACTCCTAGCCTTTGCACATGCTGCTCCTTATGCTAAGTCTGTTCCTTCCCCGAACACCATTCCCCACGCCCCTCTTCTAACTACTATTCATAATGTAAAATTATCTCAGGCTTGTTCTGACTCTTCCGACACTGATTTCTCATTGGTATTTTCATTTTATCATGTACAGACTCTTAACTATCTTTTTACTAATGAAATTTTATTTTTTATTGCTTGTCTTTCTCCTTTATTGCACTGGAAACTTTTTGAAGCCTTAGGCCTTTTTGTAATACAGTGATATATGCTAAGAATGCTGAATAATGAAAGAACAAATGAATGGATTGATGAATGAAATAGACAAAATAACAAATCATGACTGACAGCTTAACATTAATAGCAAAGACAGATTAACAAAGATTAAAATTCCACACAGTGAAATATTGAATATTATTGATGAGTCATGATTTAAATTATGTTCTCTCTTTTCTATTTAAGAGGATGGAGGAATTGCTTCCATTATTAAAGAATTTCAATAAAAATTATTACATGAATGATGAATTCATTGGTAAATGAAGTAAATTCATCTATCTGCAAAATTCATCTTGTGCCTAACAATTTCCAGTAAATGTATATAGAATATATGCCTATATAAAAATTTGCTATTGTGCCTGATCTTATGACATTTTGGTAGGTGTTAAATGTTTCAGTACTATTGTTGTGGGGAAAAATAATTTTGAAGTGGTGAGGAAACTTTTAAAGATGGAATAATCAAAGAAAATAAAGAATCACCAAGAGCTCTTCTAGTTCAAAAATACTTTCTCTTCTTTTTTTTTGGCATTCATTCCTGACAAGTGAGCATAATCTGAATGTAGACATATGTACACTGCCTTATGTTTAAAAGGTACTATTCAGCCTGTCCTTATGCTTTAGGTAACTGGTTGTCAGAATATACAAAGTCTGTCTGGAAAATGTCCAGCCATTTTTAATATACTGAGAATGGTTTACACAACATCAATGCAACCTGGTAACCAAGGAGAATGGACTGGAATGTGCATGCATGAACAATGATGACTTCATAGTACTAGTCAGTAGGGGTGGTAGACCCATTGAGTGAGCAGGTATATTGTTTGGCCACTGCATTCAAAATGATTGAGCAAGTAGAGCAATGAGTCTGCAACAAATTTTTCATTAAGTTTGAACATTCTTCCAAAGAAACTATTTGGATGATTCAAAAGGCCACAGCTATGGGCAGCTTCATCATGACAATGCACCTACTCATCGATCATGTCTGATGTAGTCTTTTTAGCAAAGCATCAAATCACCCAGGTAACTCAGCCACCTTATAGCCCAGATTTGGCATCCTGTAACTTCTGGCTTTTCCCAAAACTAAAACCACCTTTGAAAGGGAAGAGATTTCAGACTGTTGATGAGAGTCAGGAAAACACAATGGGGCAGCTGATGGCAATTGGAGAAACTGTGTGAGGTCCCAAGATGCCTACTTTGAAGGGGCCTGAGGCATCATTGTCCTATGTACAATGTTTCTTGTATCTTGTATCTTCTTCAATAAGTGCCTCTATGTTTTATATTACATAGCTAGATACCTTCTGGAGAGATCTCATATACTGCTTATGGTACTCTTTAAAAATATTTGTTGTAATTTTAAATAAGGATATTCTAGGACACAAAAATGAATGCAGGTCATGAAATGGAATTAAATGCTCCTAACTGGATTCCTGATTCTAGTTTTGAAAAATGGGGCTTCCGGGTACAAAATAGTTAATGAAGCTTTGAAAGGCTTTAGGGTCCCACTGTAAATGTTTTGGAGCAGAATGTAGTATACAGACATATTAAAAATTTGATAAAAATAAAACACAGGTTCTATCATTCTGTCCTAACTTCAAGCTCTACTTGCAAAAGCTGATTGTGTGTAAATTTGCTTCAATATGAGTAGTTACAATTACAGTAAAATTTTGCAATGAAGCCTAGAGAAAGTAAAGACACACAAGAACAGAGCCTAGGTCTTAAAACACCAGCCTACTATGTAAGAACCTACCTGTGGTCTACATACCTGTCTGTGGCATGCAATGAGGAAGTGGAGAAGCTTACATTTGCATAGTGAGACTGTCAATTGGTGGAAACTGGCAAAGCAGGGGTGAAAAAACAAACAACAAAAGAAAAAGACATTTAGATGATGATGGATCAAACACATTAAAAAACAAAGGCAAGTCTTTGCATGTGCAAAGTCTCACTTAGTATGTGCATTTTCTGCAAATAAATTCACTTGTGAGAGAAGATGATTGAAAATGCCTTTCAAATAAAAGCTGGTCAGTGGAAATTGAGTCTACAGTACTTAATTTTACTAATAATGGTGTAGCAGAGAGATTAGTGAAAGGGGTTGTAGAGCCAGATCACCCAGGTTTGGATCTGTCTGTACAGCTTACTGGCTCTGTCCAATGTCTGTGCCAGCTCTGAGCAATTCACATAATCAGTCTCGCCACTGTTCATTTGTAAACTAGATACTACTGACACTTGGGGTATTACTAATAATAGGGTTAATAGTTTAAACCTAATAATGCTAATTGGTTTCTTATGACTAAAACACGTTGAGCATGACACATTAAGTACTGGATACCTGTTTCTACTATTAATTTAAGGCATATAGAATGTTATTGATGATTTTAATTAGTATGCTATATTTATTGAATTTCATTGATGTTATATATTTGTAATAGCTACCATTTAAATTTAGAGATGGGAGAAATGTTGTATTGCACCCTAATTCACCAGGTGGGGCAGTGTGGTTGACAGCCAGGAAGCAGTAGAGAAGGCTAGGCAGAAAACAGCCACCACCACCACAAAGCAGTCTTTAATCATTTCTGTTACCATGTACACTCCTTCTATCCCATGGTTACTGTACGATCTCATCATCTATTACATGCCAAATAACCTATCACATGTGCACACACACACAACGTTCCCTTCCTATTCCTGCATAGTGCAGCATCCAAAAGGCCCCAAAAGTAGTTTCACTAAAGTCTCAGGAAAAGTGTCTGTATGAGGAAGAAAGGGAGAGTAGGGCTTGCCTTAAAACACAAGGAAGATATTTCTTAAAACTCCTCTGTATAAAAGTCTCTCCCTGAAACCTCACTATTCCAAACAGCTGCCTCTTGAAGTTCCCTGTGCTGCCAACCCCCCTCCCACAACTCCTGGTTGTTCTCTTACCAGGCCTCTAATTCTTTCCTCCAGCAAGACAGCTCAACACTGTCCTTATCTGGGTGCCTTCGATTCCACCACCAGGAGGCTCTCGCAGCATATCCTGAGGAGAGAAGATGGCCACAGAGTGAGTGATAGATGAAGTATTTAAAAGGTAAATTTCAATTCTTCAGTGATCAACAGCATATGAAGAAAAAGGATGGAGATAAAATTGCTCAGCTGATTTCTGGCTTCACTCTACGTTGTATTAAGTTTATCAAAATGTAGCCACCACTCACAATACATGTAATACTTGACATAAAAAAAAGGATATTTATAATGTTGTTTTAAAAATTATTTGGCTATAAGCAATTTGAATAATTTATAATTACCTCTGATTCTCTCAAATCACCATGGAAATGTGGAGATTCTTGCAAAATGAAGAAATCTAATGTACTAGTTTCAAGTGTATAAGAAATACTACAAATACTAAATTTAACAACAATGCTGCTAGCATTGTTATGTTTTATTGAGTGCTAAATATTTATTAATTTTTATGTGTAGATTTTATTTTCCTATTGCTGAGAGAATATTTTTTTTTTTTTACTTCAAAAATTGTATAGGCCCCTGAAAAGCATGTAGTCTCTGGACACTGTGCCTATAGTCCCTAAAGAATAATACAGAACCGGGTTTACCAAACATTAAAAGTCTGGTGTCATTCACAGAGCCTTACATGTGGGCCTTAGGGAGATGTGGAGTGAGTGGACTGTCCTGTATTTATGCAGAAAAGACCAATTAAAAACCCTGCCAATTTGTTTGAGTCATATTGGTGCCCTCAGGGAACTGAAAGGCTTTGGAGACTCCAAAAAGGAAAACATAATCTTGGAGAATCTTGTTCAATGACTATCTGTTGTTTTAAAATAAGAATTAACTCTGTGATTTTCTTCCTCTTGAGTGAGATTAAGCAGTTATGACTGTGCTGTCCACCTTCCTACACAAACACCACCATGGTTTGCCTTCAAGAGGAAAGTGAATCCCCAGTCTGGCTTTCAAGTCTGCTACAAACTGTTTCCAAACTTTCTTTCTAATTATTGAATATATCTCCCACTAGTCTTCAATATACCAGCCAAAATGCTCAGTATTTCCTGAATATTGCTGAGTCACCGACTGTTCTATTGCTTCTATCTCTCCCCATCACCCACCCCACTCCTCTGATCAAGATGAAAGTAACATTTTCCTTCACTGAAATCAACTATACTTTGTCTCTATGTATCTTATGGCATTTAATATATTTTGAACCGTATTACAGCTATTAAGCTAAATGTTTTATTTCTTCTACTATTCAGTATGTTCACTAAGGACAAGATTTCATTATATTCTGATGCACCTTCGGAGAACTGGCTTTAGTAAAATTCACCTAGAACTTTGCTAAATGCTTATGCTGCATTCTGAAATAAGTCAGAGAAAAAAGATATCACTGACTTAAAGGATTTTACCATCCAATTTTAATATATTCCATATAAACATAACCTTTTTTAAATAGCAAATAAAAAGAGACAATAATTAGGCCCTGGCTGTTGTAACTCAGTGGACTGAGCACTGGCCTGCACACCAACATGTCACTGGTGTGATTCCCAGTCAGGGCACACGCCGGGGTGCAGGCCAGGTCCCGAGTAGGGGACGCGTGAGAGGCAACCACACACTGATGTTTCTCTCCCTCTCTTTCTCCCTCCTTCCCCTTTCTCTAAAACGAAAGAAATAAAATCTTTAAAAAGAACAAAAGAGACAATAATTAAATGTTCACATAAAGAGTACACAGAATTTCAGAAGCTGGACACTTTGGTATAGGCTGAACCAGTCAGAGTAGATTGGAGGATATATGGAGAATTTAAATAGGTATTGAGAAGTGGATGGAATTGAAAGGTGAATAGGTGAACCACAAGTATTTTATCTGAATTTATTCAAGTACACTATGTACCAAACATAACCCAAACAGCTATAAACCAGACAGCTTTTACTGTAGAACTAAATCTATCCTGGCAAGTATCATAAATCTTACCTTCTACAGGGCTAATACGTTAGCCAGAAAATCATAAATACATATAAGAGCTGTCTATTTGGGGAAAAAAGAACTCTTTCTGAAGAAAAGAGAAAATGTCCCCTTAAAACGTGACACCATATCCCCAGAGAGCCAATCATCGTGCTTGAGCCAAGCATTGCTGCTACGAGAGGCTAAAACCTTTCTAAATGATCAAAGCAATTAAGTGGAAAAAATAAAATCTTTTTGTTTCTCTATCCTTAGTTAAAGAATTTAGGAATAAGAAGCAATGGAGATCTTTGGGATACTGGATGTGCTGAAATAACAGGGGATAACCACACCATGAACTAGGAAAATGTGGCACAATCCAGAAACATATCATCTCTATTACACAGGGTCTGGCACAAATAACGCTCCCCGCCTTTTTTTTTTTTTTTTTACAAAATCATACGCCTGTAATTCTGTAACATAACAATATCACACTCAAGCACACCAAATACATTTTAGGTGGAATGTTCAAATTAAAATTATAAATTACTACACCCATATTATTGCCCTACCAACCACACTCACGGAGGTGTTACGTCTGTCAGACCCTGTACTATTGTTACTCCTTTTCATTCTATTTGTGTCTCTCCTTTTCTACATTTCAGGCTCTAACTTGTTAAGTGTAACTGACTAAAGAAGCTGTGCATATGTCTATGCATGTGTGTGTAACTATCATATTATGTAATGTACTAATAGTAGCCTTACTAGAATATAGGCTATATTAGATAGGGGTTTTGGCTTACCTTGCTCAATGAAATATCCCTTGAAGTGTGATTAATCCATAGTAACTATTCAATAAGTACTTGTTGGAAGAAAATATGAATGTCTTCTTATAGCGTTTGAACATAATGTAAAGAAATTATGCCTGCTTCCAGTTTGCACTTCACATCTGTGCTTATGTTCACTCATCTCTGATCTGAGTTTCAACCAGCATCATCCCCTTATAATTAAAAAAAAATTCCTGGAGACAGATGGTGGTGATGAGTCCTCAGCAACATGAATATACTTAATGCCACTGAGCTATGTACTTAAAAATCATTAAAATGGTAAATTTTATATTACATATATTTTGTCACAATAAAAAGAATATTTAAAAAAATAAAAAAGAACAAATCATACTTGTCAAGCATCTACAACATGCATGCCTGAAAATTCCATAGGAAGTATAAAATACATTCTTTGATATTTTTGAGTGTCTAATATGTTTCAGATATTATACTTGGTGAATGTACATTATATTATTTCACACAATCCTCACAACATTTTAGAAAGGTATTTTTTAAAGACTTTATTCATTTATTTTTTAGAGAGAAGGGAAGGGAAGGAGAGAGGGAGAGAAACATCAATGGTGGTTGCCTCTCATGCACCCCCTACTGGGAACCTGGCCCACGACCCACATATGTGCCCTGACCAGGAATCAATTGAACTGGTGACATTTTGGTTCACAGGCCAGCACTCAATCCATTGACCCATACCAATCAGGGAGACAGGTGAGTATTTTCGTTATCCAAGTTTCACAAATGGAATAAAGAAGCTGAATTTTCAACAAACTCCTCCAAATAGTTGAATACAGAATGTCCATAAACTATATCTTGAGAAAATATTGAGAAAGGTTAGAAAGATTTTCAAAGCCAACTTAATTTTTTTTATCCAAGGTGCTGAGAAGGAGCAGAGAGAGTCACTAGAAAGCAAAAGATTCAATGCCTATAAGAAATGTTTATATTTTCCTTGATTTTCTTGGCTCTAAAACAAATCTAACTGAGATGAATCCTCCATTTATCACCTTTACATAAAGTTTGCCATTGTTGTCCATCAAAGCAATGGAATAACATTACTCTAAAAATTGTAGGCTTTCTACTACAAGCACAGAGAAAATTTTGATTATGATAAACAGTGTAATTTAAAAAGTCTGACAAACACATATATTAATGAAGACATTGAACATAAAATGATGGAAACAATTTGCAAGATAAGTACATGGGTGTTGATAGGGAGAATTAGTTCTGTATTTTGCCAAGGTAATGGAGAACAGTAAGAGATGAGAGTTTCCAAGATTAAATAACCCATGATCATTTATTTAACCCTCTCTGCTGCATTCTTTGGTGACAGCGAACCCACTTGGATACTCAGTGGGAAGTGGGGGGCTACCCCAAAGAGGATGTGCCTACATGAACCACAGGTTACCACTGTGAGAATACTCATTACATTTGTCCATATAGAAAATGATTTCCACCACATTTTTTGAAATATAAAATTGAATAAAGTTAATGATTATGAATTAAAAAAATAAAAGCTAATCAATTTATATAGTTACATGATTTGTGAATGCTTTTCACATGCTAATTCACTCTTTTTTTCTCTAAAAGCACTAAAATACTTTTTGGTATATTACCAAAAACTGAAGATATTCCTCAGGGCAAATAATGTCATCAAAATAATTCTGGAATTACTCAATTTAATTATGAACTTTTTTGACTAAAAAAAAAAGTCCTATTCTTTGAGTAAGAAAAAGAAACAAACAATTTCAAACCTATCGAGACTTCCAGGCCAATACAGTAACCTGTTCGAAAGGACTCACATGTCCTCTTCAAAGTCCCCACCGGAAGTTATAAAATGGTAAAGAATTTCAATACCATCTAAAACCAAAGTTGACCTACCATAAAAATGTGGACAGGAGGACAGAAGTTATAGTTGTAGGCTGTTAACATTCGATTAACTAGAAACACAAACTAAAACCAACACTAAAAATATCACCCAGGGGAAACAGTCCTGGTGATTTCCCCTTCTAGCTAGCTACTAAGGAGTAGCGTGTAGCTGACCAAAGCTCTCAGTAAAACTGAAAAACAGAAGGAACAAAAACCAACAAAACAATCAAACACCTCATCTGTTTGAAAGCTTTGGAGGGCAACTAAGGCACCCAAGACTTAAGGAGCCAAGATTCCAGGGAAAAATGAAACTCACTGAGAAGTTAGACATTCTTCACTATTCCTTTGAAGCACCTTCTACTTCTTAAGCTGCACGGTTAGAGAGGCTCGGAAGTCAAGCATAAAAGGGTTGTTAAGAAGTGAGGAAACTCAAGAATTTTTAGCCATTTGTGGACCTTGAACAAAAATAAGTCTCAAATGGACAAGGCAACCAAAAACTTGAGGAGTAAACCTCCAAGAAAGAAACGCAGAAAAGTGAGCCCAATCTCCTGAGCTGCGTTTTCCCTTCAGTGTTTGGTGATTTCCTAAGGGGTTCCATCCAAGAGGAAGAACAGGGACAGAATGGAAGTAATTTGGTAAAACAATATTTTCCCTGGTAAGGGGAGAGCCAGAAAGAACTGTATACAAACAGTTGGTAATTTTTCCCCCCCACGGCAGTATGGGCCAGCAATTTTGAACCTAGTTTCCACATGTATTATTGTTGAACAAACAGGCCTATATGTATCGTAAATAATGAGAGCCAGGTTTCCCGCTGTCAGTGAAAGAAGTTATAACTGAGCAAAGGGAGAATGCTAGAATAAACCCTATGGTTTTGAACTGGACATATGAGTATGAATAGATACAGATATAGATATATAGACATACAAATATCATTAAAAATAAACTGAGGAACACTAAAATTTTCAAGACTCTATCTTAGCAAACATCATTTTGAATTGGGCAGCACCAAACCAAAGTGTTTAGGAGCCAGGGGAAAGGATTTTATAGAGCAGAGAGAAAGAAAAGCAAGGAAACTGTTTCATTGGCTAGAGCTTAAGTGTTTGTCTTATTTGAGAAGAAAAAAAACCCAGCTGGGTGTTTGTAATTGGTTGTTGTGAAGTTTGATTTTCTCAGAATTGAGCACATTGACTCCAGCTTAAGTTTTGCTTTGCTTCCATCAGCTACCAAGCATTAGAACCACCTTAGTTTAATGACCTTGGTAATTACTTTCACGACTACATATTATATGTTACATATAAAACCTATATATTTAAAATAACCCAAATGTATTATCTTATTGTTTTGTAGATCCAAAGAGAAATATGTGTATCACTAGATTAAAGTCAAGCCACCAGCGGATGTTCCTTTGGGGAGCCATTAAGGGTGAATCCATTTCATGCCTTTTCCAGCTTCTACAGGCCACTCCCTGGTCCTTGCACACAGTCCCCTACATTCCAGAGTCAGTGACACGGGGTCAAGTCTTTCTCATCTTTTTCTACCACAGTCAGGACAGACTCTCTGATTTTGAGGACTTATGTGATTATATTGGACCCACCAGTATTAATTCGGGATAAACTCCCCATTTCAAAGTCTTTCACCTTAATTATACACACAATTCCCCTTTTGCCTTGTAAAGTAATGTATTTACTAGTTTGCTTATTGGATAGATGGCTCCATATCAGTCAATTTAGTCTTCACATATTTGGGGGCTGTGTTATCTGCATGTACTTGATAGAAAGATTTTAGCACTTTTAGAGAAAGACCTGAACACAACATTCTAAGCTTCCCATGTTTTCAAACCATACAAGTTCTGTCCAGAGAGTATCCAGCCATGTAATATCAAAGTAGGCACCTTGGGACCTCACACAATTCTCCTAATTGCCATCTGCTTCCTGGTCATATTTTCCTGAATTTCATCAACAGTCTCTTCCCTTTCAAAGGTGATTTTAGTTTTGGGAAAAGCCAGAAGTCACAGGGCACCAAATCTGTGCTGTAGAGGGGGCTAAGTTGCCAGGGTGATTTGATGTTTCACCAAAAAACTCTGCATAAGACGTGATGCATGAGCAGGCACACTGTTGTGATGAAGCTGCCAATCACCAGTTGCCCATAGCTGTAGCCTTCTGAATCATCTGAATAGTTTCCATGGAGGAATGTTCAAGCTTAATGCAAAATTTGATGCATAATGGTTGCTTTACTCACTCAGTCATTTGAATGTGAGGGTTACACAGTACACATGGTCACTCTCTGGTATCTACCACCCTCTGTTGACTAGTACCATGAAGTTGTCACTGTTCATGCATGCACATTCCAGTCCACTCTCCTTGGCTGCCAGGTTACATCAATGTTGTGCAATATGTTCTTGTTATAGTAATAACAACTGGACTTTTTTTGGACAGATCTCATATACCTCCTAAGAGACCTAGACTTTCCCCCGATGATCAGCAGATGCAGCAGTAGACAGTAGCTGGAACCTAATGGTCACATGGTCTGAACATTCGGCAGGCTAAAGATCATAATCTTGACCTAAGTCATGTTTCAGCTCCTAAGCCCTAAAGTGGAAAGGCCCCTCCGGCTACTTTCCTGTGAGGCCAGACATAGGGACACTGAAAAAGACCTTAAGGCCCTGGCTGGTGTAGATCAGTGGATTGAGAACCAAAGGGTTGTTAGTTCAATTCCCAGTCAGGGCACATGCCTGGGTTGCAGGCTAGGACCCCAGTACATGGTGCTTGAGAGGCAACCACACATTGATGTTTCTCTCCCTCTCTTCCTCCTTCCCTTCCCCTTTCTCTAAAATAAAAGAAATAAAATCTTTTAAAAAAGACCTCAGAGCTGTCCTCAAGACTTGAAGAAATGTTTCATTACCTCTATTTCACCTCCAACCAATCAGCTCCCAGCACAACCCCAAAACAATAACCTGTGGTACCTTGTTTTGCTGGCCTATCAAATCTGTAACTTGGATAGCATTGGGGAGTCAGGTCTGTAGCATTAGCTCCCCATCTCTGATTGTTCAATTCAATAGTAAACTTTTTTTCTATGTTGCAAACTCCTACTCTTGACTTCCTTTGGGTCAGTGAGTGCAGTGAGGTGGACCCAATGAAAAACATCAGGGTTCCAGGAACAACTAATAAATGCTTTAGTGAGGTGTACCTGATTTTCTAGGCTTGTTTATGGCTAACAAACCTGACATCTGTGGATTTAGGGCACGGATTCCTGGAAAATGTTGTATAAGCTATGTAACTTTCTGAGATGTGGTTTCCCACATCACTTAGGAATCTTATATGTTAATCTGGGTCATAGGCACATTCAGATCTTGCACTGCAGTTTCTATTTTCTGCTTCTCGTTGGCCTCACAATTAATTGTGTCTTTGAAACTTAATAAAGTTTGATTCCGGAGAAGATCTCTGATTCATAGATATGTGATTTGACAATCTAATCCTTTATTTCAGATGATGTTTTTAGAAATGACCTAGTTCAAATTCATTGTCATAGATAAAGTAATAGAACATTTTTTTGTTAGAATTTTTACTTCCTAACCATTACTTACTGCTACATCTGAACAATTTTATTTAGTTCTTCTTAACAACCTACATTTGATCTATGGTTATATTGCTATTTAAGGTTCAATGTCATTATCTCAGTGATGCCAATGATATAGTTGTCACCAGGAATAAACATTTCAAGTTCAGGTTTGTTCTCACCCACATTCTTTAAACTGGCACACAGATTTTTAAATTCCCAGTTATTGCCCCTGGTATGTGGCTACGTTGTTCTCTACCAAGAAGTACTTGGAAACTTTTTCCCTGTGTTGCACTGTTGTTCTCTATATTAAGTTCTTTAGAGAAACAGAACCAATAGGGTGTGTATATGTATGTGTGTATGCAACGTGTAGGTGTTCATTTTAAGGAATAGGCTCACGTGATT
This sequence comes from Anoura caudifer, assembly GCA_004027475.1. NCBI lineage: Eukaryota > Metazoa > Chordata > Mammalia > Chiroptera > Phyllostomidae > Anoura > Anoura caudifer. The sequence goes on from PVKU01003228.1 coordinate 148,650, forward strand.
ATGAAGGCTGGCAAATCCAAAATTTGTAGGGTGGGCTGGCAGGCTGGAGACCCAGAGAGGAGCCATTGTTGCAGTCTGAGTCAGAGAGCCACCTGTTGGCAAGAATTCTCTATGGCTCAGAGAAAGTCAGCCTTTTGTTCTATTCAGGCCTTCAGCTGATTGGTTGAGGCCCACCCACATTATTGTGGGTGGTCTTCCTTATTCAAAATCCACTGATTTAAATACTTTTAATATATTTTATTGATTATGTTATTACAGTTGTCCCATTTCCCCCTTCATTCCCCTTCACCCTACACACCCTCTCCCACCCACATTCCCCCCCTTTAGTTCATGTCCATGTGTCATAAGTTCTTTGGCTTCTACATTTCCCACACTATTCTTGCCCTCCCCCTATTTTCTATCCACTGTCTATGCTACTTATTCTCTGTACCTTTTCCCCCTCTCTCCTCCTCCCACTCCCCTGTTGCTACCCCTCCATGTGATCTCCATTTCTGTGTTTCTGCTCCTGGTCTAGCTGTTGGCTTAGTTTACTTTTGTTTTAGGTGTGGTTGTTAATATCTGTGAGTTTGCTTTTTACTATCCCATTTTTTATCTTCTTTTTCTTAGATAAGTCCCTTTAACATTTCATATAACAAGGGCTTGGTGATGATGAACTCCTTTAACTTGACCTTATTTGAGAAGTGCTTTGTCTGCCCTTCCATTCTAAATGACAGCTTCTCTGGATAGAGCAATCTTGGATGTAGGTCCTTGACTTTCATGACTTGGAATACTTCTTTCCAACCCCTTCTTGCCTGTAAAGTCTCTTTTGAGAAATCAGCTGACAGTCTGATGGGAACTCCTTTGTAGGTGACAGTCCCCTTATCCCTTCTTGCTTCTAGAATTCTCTCCTTCATTTTAATTTTGGCTAATGAAATTATGATGCGCCTTGGTGTGTTCCTCCCTGGGTCCAACTTCTTTGGTACTCTCTGAGCTTCCTGGACTTCCTGGAAGTCTATTTCCTTTGCCAGATTGAGGAAGTTCTCCTTTATTACTTGTTCAAATAAGTTTTCCACTTGTTGCTCTTCCTCTTCCCCTTCTGGTACCCCTATAATTCGGATGTTGGAATGTTCCAAGATGTCCTGGAGGTTCCTAAGCCTCTCATTTTTTTGAATTCTTGTTTCTTCATTCTTTTCTGTTTGGTTGTTTGTTTCTTCCTTTTGGTCCACTCCATTGATTTGAGTCCCAGTATTCCTCCCATCACTATTGGTTCCCTGTGCGTTTTTCTTCATTTCACTTATTGTAGCCTCCATTTGTTCATCTAATTTGTGAGCAAAATCAAACAATTCTGTGAGCATCCTGATCACCAGTGCTTTGATCTGTGCATCTGATAGGTAGGCTACCTCTTGGTCGCTTAAAAGCATTGGCTCTGGTGGTTTGATTTCTTCTTTCATTTGAGCTATTTTTTTTTCTTTTTTTGGTCTGGTTGCAGCTGTTACATATGAGGGGTGGAGCCCTAGGTGTTCACCAGGGCAGGGCAATGCAGTCACTGGGTTGTAATGCCGTATGTAGGGGCATGGTCCGAGGGGGAACAATGGTGTTTGCTCCTCTCTCCCTCTCTCTCAGATTTCAGCCCCCTCTGTGAGGCTGGGAGTCTCTCCCAGCACTTCAACCCCTGCAAGTGTGTTCAATCAGTGCTTTTAGGCTTTATTTTCCAGCGTTGGGGCCCTGGGTTGCACAGTCTGTCTCACTGCCCGTTTTTGCCTAGTTTATCTGCGCGCTAATGTGTGACCGTGGTCAGCCGCCTTGTGTGCTTCGCTGGGTCTGCTAATTGCCTCCCTGTGCCCAGTAACTGCCGCCAGTGTGCCTGGGGTGTTCCAACTGCTGCCTGTGTGTCTGGGACCACTAGCCACTGCTTTTTCCTGCTGCAATCCCTCTCTACCAGCCACCGACTTCACCCCTCTTACCAGTCTTGGTGAATCATTGTCAGACTTCCATACAATTCAATTTTCTATCTGTTCTGGTGGGGGTTTTTATGGTTCTAAATTTTTGTTGTCCTTAATTTTGGTTGTGAGAGGAGGCACAGTGTGTCCACCTATGCCTCCATCTTGGCCGGAAGTCCTCCTGATTTAAATATTAATCTAATCCAAACACACATTCACAGAAACATCCACAGTAATATTTGACCACATATATGGGACTATGGAGCAGCCAACTTGACAGATAAAATTGACTATTGCATTCTCCACAGTACCCATCATACAGTTTTGTTTAGATATTTTCATCTCTTTTCTACAGGTTTCATTTTGCACCTTTATTGAGCTTTTGGAGAATTCTCCAAACAAACATATTTGTTACACAAACATTGGAGATCATACACATCAAATCCTGTAAAATAATGCTTTTGAAGGAAGCTCTCAGAGAGAGTAGCAGTGTCAGGTGTGTGTGGGTACACACTGCTCAGAGAATTCTAAAACAGCAGGGACCTGTTACCCAGACACCAACTGCAGGAGAGGGACCTTCTTTCTCATGATGAGAAACTTTAGCTGCATAATTATAGAAGCAAGAGCCCCTGCCTGTTTTTAACCACAGATCAGGATCTAGTCCAGCTCAGCTACTTCACGCTCATTGGTTGGAAGGTCACCAGCCTGGGTTCTGGGGTGGTGAGAAGTCTAGGATTTAAGTCCTGCAATTTTTGTAGCTATATAGCACAATGGGTCAATGGCTTTGTTTAGTTATTCTTATTTAATTAATTGCTTTAAGGATTTGGATGTAGTTGGTTTCCATGGAGCTCTGTTGGAGGCCCACATCTGTGAGTGGGTTACCTGTAGGGTTATGGATTTATCCCCAGTCATGGCTAAATCAACCCTTATGTAACTTAAGTCTTTTCATTCATTATGAGATGCACTTTGCCCATGACTAACAGTATACACATTTGTTTTCATAATCTATTACATGGAAACCAAAATCCCTTGACATATCTTAATAAGCCATTCAAATCTTCATTTTACATAGTTAATTATATTTTAATCCCTGTCCCCATAAGATTCAATTTGTCAGATGACATTTGGCTTCAACATGCCAGCACACATCCCACTGAGGCTTGTCGGATTGTTGTTCAGTGACATGTGTGCATTTCAACAGAGTGGCTCTGTCATTAATCAAAGCACATAGCTCTCCCCCAGGGGTCAGACTGAAACTGGCCTTCTGTTTGATTATGCCTCAGAGACTTTTTTTTAGCTTTCTTGAATATGGGGTTCTTGTTTTTAGTTAGAATAGTTTTTTTTTTCCCCTTGGCTACATATTTAAATCACCTGACAACTGTACAAAATTATCCATGTCCCAGTACGGGCCAATTAAAAGAGAATATCTGGGGATGGTGAGCAAGTATCAGTGTAAAACTTTCCAGGCAATTCTAATGGGCAGCCAGAGCTGAGAGCCATCGGTTAAGCATACTGCTTCTCAAACGCTAACCTAAAATCAGTCATCAACACAGCTTGTTAAAATTCAGATTCTGATTCCTTACACATGGGGAAGGACCTGGGATCTGTATGTGAAGTGGGTGATACTGCCCTTTGAGTAGCGAGGCTTTCAAAGTTTTGGCTCCTTCTCAATAGTTCTACCAACATGTTGAAACATGTCTTTTCTAAAATGTTGCCTTTCTTAATCAAAATGCATGAAGTACAAATTTTATGGACATGGTTTTTCTCTCCTGTACAGGAAGCAACAACCATTGTGAGATATAGTGTTTAGCTTCCTGTTTTACACCATCTGAATGTGAGGGTCCAATGGCTGTCCTGGTCTGGTTGTTGCAGATGTGCCCCCCAGCTCTGGGAGGCCTGAGAGGCGCACCTGGAAACCATGGGTGCACACAAGGTTCAGCTCTGTCTTTGTTAAATGAGGAAATTCCATTTTTTTGGTTTGATTTATCCATCAGTATGATATTTCTGTTGAAAATATTTTTCAGTTGAAAAAATAGTAGGACTCATTTGATCATTTTGAGGATGAAAAACCAGAGGTACAGGTGGTATATTATGTATTTAAGTTCGTTAAATGTTCAATAACAAATTTATAAAGTTCTGATGATGAAAAAATCACTGGCAATATGAAGTTACAGCCCCTGCTAACTTGAAAGTATGGAATTGGATAAAACTATCTCATGGTCACTCTGCTTTTAGTGTCCATTAACATGCCTGTCACACTGGTGTTTATTTGTAGGTGAGTTATCAAAAACATAATGGGAGCATTTCACAGTAATACTTGTACAGCTCCAAGCACATAGCAGATAACGTAACTAAACAAGGAATGAAAAGACTAAATTATCTGCAAATACTCAACTGCTCTGCAAATACCCAACAGCTCAACAAATGAGCCCAGAACAAAGCACGTATTATCTATCATTCCCTTCCATTTATTTCTCCCAGCTGTTCTAGGGACATAGAATTATATACTAATTAGAAGTTACTGTATCTGGTATTTTTCCTAAATTTATAGTTAACCTCATTTGTCTCTTCCACTTGGAAAAGAAGGAAAAATAAGACATTGACCAGATTTGGCCTTGTCTTGCTGTAGTTGCCCCTGAAGTGGTCAAGAGCATCATGCAGGGTGGCCACTGGGCAGCAGCCAGCAAAGTCGAACTTAAGTACAATCCATAAGCAAAGAAAACAACAAGAAATTAGCAAGGCAAAATTTGGTATACATGCTCCTCCTTGATGCCTGTGATGGGCTTTGCCCATGTTCCTGTTTGGGGAAAGGGGGGGCCAGGACTATCTGCTGACACGTAGAACAACTCCTTTGGAACCAGTCTCAGACACTGTATGAGTGACTCTCTAGGTAGTAGCAAATCCAGGCAGGTCTCCTGTGGTCCATGACGTGCTTTCTTTGCATGTGCAAAGACCTCAATTCCATCAATTTTATGTTTCCTTTAAAAATCTGATTTTATATTTGAATATATAGGACATTAATCTTTAAAGGTAGCTTATTTCAACACACTTAAAGCTAACATTTAAACTAAAATATTTTAGTTTATACTTCTGCTTCAGTCAACAGCATATACATAATGCAAACATAGTTTAGCTTGTAGGCAAATGCCTCTGTATTTGGAGGTAGAAGTAGCGGATATAAAAAAAGTGATGAGCAGTTTGGCAGAACCAGTAAATCTTGTTTTCTCAGGAAAAACATCTTTCAAATTTGCAGTCCTTCTCTATGTGTATTCTGTATTCTTTTGTAATTCATCCATCAGTGTGGTTCTATTCACTTTCCATCTTCAATAAATTTGCAAAAATACTTGATAGGCTGGTCACCACCTCTTGTCTTCAACAACGTTATACATTTATTTCTTTTTGCACATTTTTGATTTTTAATTTCAATGTGAATATGAGAGAGAGGGGAGATAATCAGAATTGCTCCTAAAAATACTTAAAATACTTTTAATTTTTTAAAAATGTATTATATATCCTTGTTCATGCTGCATGTGACATCAGCTTCTCAAGCACAAGCATTAAATAATAGCTAACTAATCTCAAAATTATTTAGATGTTTGACTGAGAATTTTGCTCCTTTGAAATGAAAAAGAAAATGTTGTAGACATTAGGCATAAGGACATAAGTGCATAAAACCCTAAGACATTAGTGTCTTATTAGAGTCTCAAGGACAAAAGTTAAAGTTCTGTAGTGGGCAGGAATAGTGTTAACCTACATCACTCTCCAGTTCATTTTGAGCACAAGGATAGGTCTGTAGGATCACGAGACAACCTGTGTTTCTCACTCCTCCCTTTGCCTGTAATTTTTCTTGGCACACAGGTTCTAAGTCAGCTGCCTTGATCAGAAAGCCCGAGACAAAACTCTCCTTTCTTGTCCCATTTTGCTTGTTTGTGCCTCACACAGAGTTTTCTTGGCAGCCCTTACCTTGGGCCTGAGAACCTGAGCAACCTTTGACTTTGCCTCTTGGAGCTCATAATTTCAAGGTTCTTCCTATCTATTAAATGATTTTCTTATGTGAAATCAAGAGTTCTTATAACCTCTTGTGATTATATGACATTTATTTAACCTAATCCTAGAAATATTCAAAATATTTTCTATAGGAAACTTAATTCTCATCCCCCCTTCTTCCACAACAATGAATATTAGGAAATTCGGAGGAAAACATCCTAATGAAGATACACAAAGAGAAGGTTGCATTTCTATGTTTCTACCAGATTCTGTCTGCAAATCAGCTGTTACGCATAACTGAGGTCAGCACATGTTGAATCCCTGCTCTCTGCTCAGCATGGGATAGAGCAACAGGGCTGTACAGGCTGTGTAATCCCTCAGCATTAAATCTACAAGCTTACAATTTCAATAGGGAAACAAACAAACAAACAAACAAAAAACCCCATAACATGGTTAGGAAACATTGTATGACGGCATATAATGATATAGCAGTGAAACACCAGATGTGATGTAAGAATCCACAAAACAAAAAGATTATTTGCTTCTGGATTTCTCAGGAAAAAAAAAAAAGATTTGATTGAATTGGATTTTGAGGGGGAGGGTGTGAATTAGGCTGCTGTGAAAAGAGAAAAATGTGTACACAGTGTACACTCAGTTGAAACTGGAAGAAATCATTATTTCCAAACTACTGTGTGAGCACTGGCATTGCATGGCCCAAAGCTTGAGCCAAAGCAAAAGGACATGGGGCTAAGGACTGAACCAGAAATCTAAGAGCGCACCACAGATAATAGCTCCACGAAGGAGGGATAGTCAGTGGAAACATTATCTCGGGAACAATGGGGAACAATTAAAAGGCAGCCCTGTTTCTTCGCTCTCTAACTTGAAGACAGGTCAGTAGATGTCAGACTTAATACACTTTGCAAACACAGTCAAACAACTGAGTAGTGATTTTAGAAAACTCCCAACACCCGTGCTAGTCTGTACTTCAAAACTCATATCTGACTTCCACTTTTTGCTGAAAGGCTATCCTACCACTTCTACAATACCCTTCAATCTTCATTTTTTCCTTTGCCAATAACATGGTGTTTTCAGTCAGAATTACTTCTTATATCATCCACCTCAAATTGAGAACTGATACAAGACAGTCTCTCATTTTCCAGAAGAAACATAGGAAAGAACAGCTGAGGCTCTTCACTGTCTGGTCCTGGACACATCTGTCAGGTGTTGGAGACAGACCAAGATAATACAGTGAGTAAATGTGCCACCTGCAGGTCTCATGGTAGGCTTAAAATGACAGCATCAGTAACAATACCAAAAGCTCATTTTTTTAAATAAAAAAATAGGCAATATGGATTTATGTTGAAGTATTTATTTCCCTTTCAACCCAATATATTAGCAGTGTCATCTGCAAAATCATTTCAGCCCATTTCTTCCACAAACCACAGTATGCCAAAGCACATTTAATTTGGTACCATGATCCTGGCTGAGTACATGGGATTTTCCCCTATTGCTGTTCATTTGCCACAATTACTGTTTTATGTCTGTAAAATTATGAAGCATATTCTATAAGTGTTTTAAATCATGCAAAGAAAGTACTCATACTGGATTACCTTATCAAAATAACAATCTAAACATTTTGGTTTATACTTTTTTCCTGCCACTGCCTCTCAATCTCCAAATAATATAATTTTTCTCTCTGTAAGCTTTCAAGTATGTATCTCTCTCCATTTTAATTACAGCCACCACAAAACAGTTAAAAATTCTTTATTTTCCCAGGATTGGGCTTTGGTAGTCTTAAAGTAATCTTCACCTTCTAATCACAAAACCTGCATAGTCTACTATATCACTCTGCTAATTATCAAATAAATCTTCCCTTGTTTGGCACCTGAAATTTAACTTTCAGCAAAAAAATATGTGTTCCTCATCTCTAACAACAGAAAGGTCTGAGAAGGACAGTGGGAATGTATTGTGAGTAATGTAGGAGATAATAATTCAAATGCTACGTGAAGAAAAAGTGTTTTCAGAAGGAAGGAATGATCAATTAGCAAAAATGCTGATGAAAACAAAATAAGTCCTGATTGTGGACCACTGCAACAAAGTGGTCAATGGTGGCTTTGACCAGAGCACTTTTGGTGGACTGGTAGGAAAAAAAGATTGATTGAAATGATGTCCATGGAGACCAACTAGAGGAAGAAAAACCTCTTGATGATTTTGCTATAAAGAGAAGCAGAGGGACCTGGGAAGAGGTGAGAGGCCAGGAGAAAGTTTTTGTTTGCTTTTAGAATTACAGATATTAAATGTTTGATTCTCAAGACATAATCCAACAAAGAGTGGACTGGGGAACTGATAATGCCCGAGAGAGAGGGAATAATCACAGGATGAAAGTCCCTGAAGAGGTGAGGAAGGGAACAGCCAGTGCACAAGTGACAAGGGCCCAGAGATAATTGTATCTGAGCAGTAAATGGCAGTAAATTGGTTAATTCTCTGGTAATTTGGATCTTTTCTGACCCTCTCAATTTTGTCTGTAGAATAGAAGGCAAGATTACTAGAAGAATCACTAGTCTCCATGTGATCTAACATTTTTAAAAAGCAATTTTATTTTTCTTAATCATTTTTTGACATTTTGATGCATTTTTTAAGAGACTGCATCGTTAATGAAAATACAGGTGTGTGAAAGAGCACAGGATTGCTCAGAGAAAAGCTCACAGGTTCTGGGGTTGGCCTCAGCTTGGACATGGCAAGAAATAGCAAGAGGTGAGCTTTGGGAAATAGGTCACCAACTGATTGACAGTAGCCTTGAGTGCATGCAGGCCTTGGGCTTGATCATGCTGGTGCTGGGGAATTGTCATTAATCACTGTGGGGGAACTTTGCGCACGGAACCCCCTGTCCACCACAGATGAGAATAAATCTACCAAGACATGATCTGCTTGGGGAGGAGAGGTGGCCAATCTCTCAAAGGAGAAGAGCCAAGAGCTTCTTCCTCAATGGCTTTTATTAGGCTCATAACACACAGGAATACAGGTAAAGCTCATCAATCATTGTCAGGTGTCAAGGATCAAACAATAGATAACATTTCAAAGAACTCTGAGGGCTTAATCTGAGATAAGGTCTGTTGGCTAAGGGGTTACAAAACTCTGGGAAACAAACTCTTTCCTGCTGGGACCCTTATCATTTAAATGAGACAACTCTTAACAAAGCAGGTTTCACAGGACTTTACAAATTCTTTCTTATGCCCAATCACCCGGGGAGCCCACCCTAGCCAGCACAGGGCTGCACCACCCTCTGTCATAGTTTCAGGCTTAAGTGGATTAGGACCAGGAAGTAAGAGACAAGGAAAACTTCTCCCAGATGGATTGGGGACTCAGGCTATGTCAGGATAGCCAGGGGTCGAGAGTCCATCCCCCCTTTTTGCTGCGCCACCCCCAAGTCCTTCCTTGAGGGCCTTCCAAGTGGTCATGCCTGTCTTAGGTGACCCCTTCCTTGAGGGAATCTTACACGTCATTGGTTAACCGACCAAGCATTGGGGGCCAGATATGGATGAAGCAGAAGCAGAGCTCCTGCCAGGGAGATAAGCCTTATCTCCTTAGTGGCTTACAGTCTGAAGGTTGCTCACTCAGCCTTAGCCATGGTGGGGGGGTAGGGGGTGGGTTACAACTCCTAAAACCAGGCAGAGTGGTTCCCAACAAATTATGACTCAGGAAATGCCCTGATTGATTATGTGTCTTCAAAGGGGATTTGCAGATATTTGGAAGAAAGTCAGAAAGCAAATCAATTTTAATGTCTTCAATAATCTTATTTTAAACCCTTTTCACTTTTCACATTGTAAGACCAATGGAGTCTTTCACCTAGGGAAGGCCTGATAAATCTATTCTGTTCAAAATGTTTTCTTCTCACAAAGACACTAGTAGATATTTGAAAATTATGCAGAAAAAGAACACATGTATGCAAATACATACACACACAACACTGAAATTATGAATCAACTAAATTCAATGTAATTGATATAATTAGCTCAGCTTGTTCTGGTACAGATTGTCTGCTAAGCAAATTTTAAAACAAAGATGTCTTTGGTGCTTTAGTGAAAATTTGTACAAATTTCTTCAAAATGTATACAACAGTAAATTGGGCTTATTATACTATTCTTTTAAAAGCTTTATTTTGGTGACAACAAACACAACTATCAACAACTGAACCTAAAAGGAAAAAAAAAGGAAAAAAGCAAACAACTAGAACAGAAACAGAATCACAGAAATGGAGATCACATGGAGGGTTATCAGTGGGGAGGTGGAGGGGAGAGAATGGGGGAAAAGGTACAAGGAATAAGAAGCATAAATGGTAGGTAGTAAATAGACAGCAGGAGGTTAAGAATAGTATAGGCAATGGAGAAGCCAAAGAACTTATAAGTATGACCCATGAACATGAACTAAGGTGGGGAATGTGGGTGGGAGAGGGGATGCAGGGCAGAAGGGAATACAGGGCTGGGAAATGGGAAAACTGTAATAGCATAATAAAATGTATAAAAATAAAAGCCTTATTTTGGTTTATTATACGGCAATGATATCAAAGAAAGAATATATATACATATTTTTATATATGTATTCACAAAGATCAAAAGTTTGTAAACATTTTTCACAATTTAGTTTAAAAGCAAAATTATTACTTCTTTTGCCCAGTTTACTCTTTGAATTAAAACTTGTCATGAAAACCTTTAATGCTTGTATGCAGAAGGACAGCTTGGTTTACAGCGAGCACTACTTCGGCCCTGCTGCAGGAGTGTCAGGATGGACATGCTGCTACAGGATTGAAAATGGGTACTTTGTTGGGGAGGGAATGACTCCACAGGTCCTTGGTTGGGAAAAGTCTTCAGTCAGGTTTAGGAATGCTCTGGCACACCGAGATCCCTCAAAGTTCCTAGTTCTGTGGTGCCTCTGCTGGTTAGGATGGTTGTAACATAGAATTCAGTTTTGATATCTCCAAGGGAACAGCTCTGTAGATGGGGGGACTCTCCTTACAAGGCCAGGGAGCCAGCTACGAAGCTCCCAAGACAGAGGCTTACAGACAGAAATAACAGCAAATGTAAATGCCCAAAGGCAGAAGTATGGACTTTTTTTTCTTTTAAAATGCCCTTTCAGTCCATAAACATAGGTGTGGGAGGAACTCCATCACACAGAGTTCTCCCAGCCATTGCGGATGAGAAATAAGTTGTCCTGGACACAGTCTTGTTGTTACGGCGGGAAAGAGGGTGATGATTCCCTCCCACGGGAAACGGCCTGAGCCCTCCTCCACAACGGCTTTTACTGGGAATGGTATGTGTAGGGGTACACAGCATACATGCATAGCTCATCAATCAATGACAGAAGGCTATAGTCACACAAAACCAGGCATTATCTATAGATAACAATCGAAGGAACAGAGATTTGTCATAGGTCAGGGTCTGTTAGTCGTGCTGACTCCAGATGGTCTTTAAGACCTGTTTCATGAAATAAGGAGTTTACTCCTTATACCTTGAACTTAAACATCCAGTTTATACCCACAGGGCTATGCTGGGCAGAGCAAGCTTCAAAGGATACAGTGTACGTTTCAGGCCTGATTCCCACGGGAACCCTCAGTGTTAGAGTCGGGTCATGTCTGCCGCCTGCATTACCTGGTTTTCCAGGGAGACTTGCCAGCCCCTTTCAGAGCCTGCTCTTGAGGGGCTGCAGTCTCCAAAACCACACACAGTGGTCCCCAACATGTAGGTTTGTAACAGGAAGCTTTGAACAAAAGCAGCCTATTTCAATTTGAATCAACAAATATCTATTGAGTGGCATCATGTCAAAGATGACTTCCTACTGAAAGTGAGGCAACCTCAGTAAAAATGAGGCGGCTTATGCAGGGTCAAAGCAGAAAGTGAGCATCAACCAAACTGGCCAGAGGGACCAGGCCCCAGTCTAGCCTGGGAATGGCCATCTCTATTCTATCTGGGAATAAATTAGCCATAACATCTGTATCACAGAAGGCTCATGAAGCCAATCACAGCATGACATTTTCACACATCAGGTAAGAAATGCTCTGCCTCCATAGCTCTTCCGCATCCCGAATGTGCCAGTGTCTGCTTACCTGATCTGGGAGGAGCCAGCGCAGCAGGAGCAGGTGTGGAGACGAAAGGAGAAATCAAGCGGCAGATGACACTTCTGTTGTCCGCAATAGGTTTCTCTGTTTTGGGTGCGCGTGAGCTGGGAGGGAAGCAGTTAAATTTAAGAGGATTTTAAAATTATACTTGATTAGACTAAAATTTTAATACCCAGAGAAATGTTATTTATTAACTGAGAATGACTAGGGATGCTGTGGGACCTCCTAGAGATGCTCTCCGAGGACAGAAAGAATGAGTCCACAGATGGAGCCTGCTCGGCTCATTGATTAAACGTACAGGGTGGGACGAAAGTATGTTTACAGTTGTATGGAAAATAATACAATAATTAATTCATAAAATACAAGAATAAAATCTGTGTTTGTGTACTCGTAACTGTTAACCTGCTTTTGCCCCACTCTGTGTTTTGTGTTTTGTTTAACTCCCATGGATTGTTACATGGTGATTTGCTCTATAGCTAAACACTTTGCCAGTTCCGGTCGGAGAGGGTTTTAACGGATGTAGGCCGTGCAAAAGCAAGTGCACCTTTACTTCACCAAATCCATGCTACGAGAAGGGCCAAAGCAAGCAAATGCTGTGACTAAATCTGGCCATGCTTTATTCTGAAAACATCTCAAGAAGAAGAAAAGGAAAGGAAAGGAAGAGAAACATGAAAGTAGTAAAAGAAAAAGAAAAAAAAAAAAGAACAGAACTAAGAGACTATACATACTAGGAAGAGCTATATGTCTTAGCTGGTTATAGACCATTCAAATCTCGTTACAACTTCCTTTCTCATACTAATTTCTCTTTCTTCCTGTCATCTTCCTCCCACAATTATTTCCCTTTCTTGTGTGAAAACATCAGATTTCTTCCCTACAGTCCTATATTCAGCTCATTGCTTAGCCTGGAATGGTTTCCCCTAGAGCCCTTTTATTCCTCTGCTACCTCTGCCTTGAGCATGAGTTAAATGTCACCCCTTTGGTGAAAATGTCCTTACCTCCCCCAGGTGGAGCTCGACATTCGAGACTCTGCCTTCTCTGAGTTATCACTCTTTCCTAGTTCACTGTACATGCATTTCCCCTCCTGCACTACCGCTCTTTGCCAGCACACTCACCTTCTCCGCTAAACTCTGTGTTGCTTGGACATAGCTCTGTATCTTATTTATTTTTTTAATTTCCAGAATCTGGTACAGTTCTTCACTATATTAGGTGATCTGAAGTGTTTAGTTAATGAATTAACAATGATCTTTAAGCAGCTGATAATGACAGGATAAAGGAGAAATCACACTGCTCTTAACATGTCATTCTTAGGTACCAAACTCCATTTAATTATTAATTTTTTCAAGGGCTCTCAACAACAGAAATAAAGAGTGGAATTTCCTGTCCAGGACTATTAGACAATGGCACTGAAACTTTCTCCCGCTGTCCTTCCCAGCACTGAAGACTTCTTCCAGGCAGCTCAGCCTAGAGGTGAAGCTGCACCTTAGGGAGGACATGCCCTACTAGTCGATCCACAGCTGAGTAAGGCTCTGCCTCCATAACATGGGAGATCTAAAGGCTAACAATGCAGAAATAACTGTGTTGATGACGTGACCTCGCAGTGCATAACCAAAGACCTGCGCTGCAGGTTACTCTTCAATCATGGAAGCATGAGCTCTCTGCAAAACCTTAAGAATAGTCAAGGAAATCCTTAGTTTTCTAAAATTTCTCTTGAGAGGAATGTTCAAATTCTTCCTCTTCCTGTTCTGTCTTCCCTCAGCTATAGAATTTATTTTTCTCTATCATTGTTTTGCTCTCCTTCAGAAAAATAATTTCCCAAAGGATACAAGGTGCTTTAGTTCAGAGATCCAGGTTGGTCAAAGACACCAGTTTGAATGTGTTCGAGACTGTGTTAAGTTTCATGGGAGTTGCAAGGACAAACACACAGCAGTCCATTCATGAAGCACCAGGCTATACTGATTAATTATACAGCTATACGGATTATCACTCTCAATTATACTTTCCTCACAACTTTTAAAGAGCCCTCCCCATTCATGTGGTTTGGAAAGACTGCGATGGTTCTCTGGTGTTTGTTGTTATTAAATATGTTTCCCCCAAATTTTAAAAGTTATAGCATGCTTGAAAATTAATTAAAACATATGAAAAAGTCCAGTAACTTTGGAAACAGAGCATTAATATTATCCTAGACCAATCAAAATTCATTTTGTTAATGAAAACATCTTAACTATCTTGTTTTCAATTCTAATTTAGCAAACGTTGGTATTTGGAGAGATTTTATTTAACTGTAATATTTGTTGCAATTTTAAAGATTTTTTTTCATTTTCTAGCCTTAAAGTCCACAGTAGAATTTAAACCATGGATGGATTATTAGACTTATCAATAAGTCCCAAGCCACTATTCTGGTACCTCTAAGCCTTTACTTATAAATGATAGGGCCTGGTTTCTTCATGATATTTTGCAAACTAGGGTATTTATAAAAAGAAAGAGCTATACTTGGTAGTGTCTAAGCTTCCCTCTGATTCTTGTATCCTGTGAGTCTGTCTCTACATTTCAACAAAGGGAAGGGCTGATTATACACAATTCTGGCAAATATCCCAGAGTTGCTGAGTAATATGTCAGAAGTCATACAAGGTATTAGCAGCAAGGCTGGGATTTGAATTCACAGTTTCACTACAATACATTTTTCTACAGTTAACATCACATCACTGAGGTATTTTCATTAAAATTTCTTACTTAAAACATTTCTCTCCTCTTTTTTTGTTTGATGTGGATCATGGTGAATGACATTATATTTTTATATTGGAATGAATGTTTACACATAAGTGTGACATTTAAAACCATATATTCTGCCACATACTACTGCATTTGTTTGGAATAATAATAAACTACTTGACCAACATGAAATAATGTTACAAAATTTTATTATGAATCCTACGATAGTATGTTTGAATTAACTGTCCATTTCTTAAACTCGGTCTTAGCTTATTTCACTTATTGTTTAATGATTTTCTAATTTTAAGAACTTGCAATTTTTCTCCATAAAAAGACTAGGTATTTGTTTTTACTATTTTAGATTTCAGAAGTAAATTATGTATAATTCTATTTCTGAGAGTTTGAGATGTTATTTCCATGCCTTAAGATTTGTATTAAAATGCTTCCACAAGAGTGTTTGCTAGACTAATAAAACTTCAGAGATGACTTGTAATTGTTCAGTCTTCCTCAAAATTGTCTTTGTAAAGAGTGCATTGGAATACTTATCAAATGGCATGTACACTTCCTATAGCTTATGAGCGACACCATGACAATGGAATAAAGTATATTCAGTCCAGAAAAAATCATCTGAACATGCAAAAAATCATTTCCTTTAGGGAACTAAAACTTCATAATTAGAAAGGCAAAAATGTGACTGTTACAAGATGAGATGTGCTCTAGTAGAAACATTATTGATTTTAAGTACTTAAAACTGGAAAACATTTACTTATATTCCACTGAGCCTATTTGAAACTGTTAAATATTGATAGACTTAATGGGATATTTTGACTCTAATGTCTCTGGTCCTTGGACATAAATTATAAAGTCATTACAGCCTTATGCACATTACAAACTCAAGTATCTTGAAATTATTTGCTATTTACTGCATTTTGCCATGAATAATGTGTACTTTTTTGCTCAAAATTTGAAAGAACGAATATTATACATAGGCATTGCTAATTCTGTACCTATATAAATGTTTTTAATTCTTTTATTTATGCTTATGCATTATAAGTGTAACTCTAGAAAGCAAAATATCTGTATGTTCAAAAATAAATGCTAAAATTCTTTTATAATACAAAAAACTGTACCTAAATATAAATTAAAAATTTGAATTAAAAAATTAAAATGGAAGATTTTTTTCCTGAAAGTCTGGGTCAAAAACATGGGTGTGCATTATACTCAGCAAAATATGGTATATTGGTAATAGCCATAATCTACTGTATGTCTCAGACACTGTTAGTATCTACAAATGATGTGATATGTGTATAATTTCTTGTTCACCATTAAGGAAAACAAGCCACAGAAAAGCTCAGTAAATTTCCTGTAGTTATACAGCTAGCAAGATACAGAGTTAAAATTCCAACACTTCAAATTCCAGTCTGTGTTCTTCATCTACACTCAACTGCCTCAATGAGCATTAATGTTACTTTTAGTTTACAATAGTTGTTTACCAGCAAATTCTGCTGCTGGTAGCTGTTTATAAGAGAAATTTAGAGATTAAAAATGTTTTAATGTGAAACATTCAAGCAAGCTCCATGTAGAAGTTCCATCCGGTGGAAGAGCACAGGCTTTGAAACTACACAGAGACCTGCATTTGATCAGAGCTTACTCAGAATCTGGCCATCCAATTTTAGATGTTATTTGCTGTCTCTGAATTCCTGTTCTAATATTTATAAAATGGGAATAAATAATACAAATTTATATAAAATTTCTGGCACATAATGCCCAATAAAAGGTAGAGTTCTTGTTTTATTGTTGTTACTGTGATCCACATTGTAGGGCATCTAAAAACGAGTAAGGCTTGCTTCATCATGCCCTTGAGGAATTTATTTTCTAGTTGCAAGGATAAGACAGAACAATTAGAATACAATTGAGGTTGTCATACAAGAGGTGCACCATGCTTACAGAAGGGAGTACATGCCCTTGAGGAATTAATATTCTAGCTGCAAGGATAAGACAGAACGATTTCTATACAACTGAGATTTTCATGCAAGAGGTGTACAATGCTTAGAAAAAAAGTACACAGTTCTGTAAGACTACAGACTTTCTGAAGGTTAGCTTTTTAATAGACCTTGGATGAAGTAGAGACAGGCAGATAGGGGAATAAAGCAGAGAATACATAATACACGAAAAAAATACAGTAGTCTAGGCTAACCATCTCTGTTTGAATGAAGTTTTGAAAACAATTTGTGTTGTAGTTGCAACCAGGAGACAAGAGCCAGACTGAGCTGTGCTTTGGGCATCTGTGCGCACTTTATCAGGTAGAGCTTCTGAAGGTGTTTTTACAAATTAGAGCAAATCAACTCTCCATTTCAGGAAGGTGAGTCAGCCAACTATAGACAGAATTGAAAGACAGGACCAAAAGTCAAGATGGGATTCAGGGAAGAGAGTTTTGTAATTATTAGGAAATAGGTAACGAGGAACTAGAGGTGATAAAAGGTAGACAGGTAACAGATAAGGGTGTAAAAACTTAGGATGATTTTCAGGAACTGGTAGAATGTGAGGATGCCCATCAGAAAGTGATAGTCATCAATAAAATAATCTTCAACATCTAAGTACACCAACCATAAATAGTGTTTCCGTAAGTCAGGGCAGAGGAATATAAGATCACATTCTGTACGTAAAACTGTAGTTGGAGCCCTGTGATTGTTCACTTACATGTTAGCTGCTCTTCCCACCAAGCAGCCCTTGTTCTCGCATTGCAATTTTACCTCGCTGATGGACTGTTTCTCTCTTAAGCAGGATGAAACTCCAGGGTCGAAAGGAGAATATATGAGTTTATGGTACAGAAGGAATACCTTTGAGGAAATTGTGACCAGCTGCTTGTGCCCAAAAGTCTGTTGGCACAAAATGGTATTATCTGAGGCAGAAGAAACACAAACTTCTCCCTCAGTTCCATGAAACAACCTCTTCCCTACTCCCTAGCTACATAAAATTTCACTATTTTTGCTTCTTAGGGGCGATTTCCCAGATCTTGCTCTCCAGTCCAAGTCCTCTTGCTCCTGCCAAATCAAACAAACCTTTCTCTCTCTCCCTGCACTGTATTTCAGTGTACAATTTTAATTGCACATTAGACAAACGAACCTGAATTTGAAAGATCGCACAAGAAAACTTCAGTAAGTTGACACTCACATTTTCAAATGTCACACAACTCAATTCAACTGAAAGCTCAACAATTATTTTCTCAAAGTCTACAATGTTGAAAAGCTTTTAGCTTGAACTACATAAATGACTGGAAAAACACAATAGTTCCAGTACCAGACATTTATTTTTATTTGCCAGACTATTTGTTATTTTATAATTCCCAATTTTTAGGGACTTATGTCACCCTAGAAGCTCGCATTTACAACTATGACCAATGTAATTGTAACACAGGAGAATCCAAAGGGTTGCAATTCTCTTTATAACAGTAGTGCTCATTTACCAAACCAGTAGGAGTGCCGGATTTAAATGTTGTGCTCAGTAGGGAATCTGGAATAATTGGTTTTGCTCTGTACAGACTTTATGGGAGTCTTAGGATGATTGTTGAGCATTTCTGCTTAAGCACTTCAAAAGAGAGCTGCCATTCTTCTGCCAACTTCTCCATTATTGAAAGAGTTGGTTTTTTTATGTCAGAGATTCTATTAACAGGGGAATTAAATTGGGTCCTGAATCACCTCTGTAAGAAACATGGGCTCAGCTAGAGCATAAACTTCATTTATAAAAATATTAAAAAACCAATAATAAGTCCTATGAAACAATTTTATGATTTTGCCAACTTTACTCTTTCAAATCAATCAAAATCAACCTGTAATACAAAGAAATATAATGTCCCTTTATTTGCTCTTGTAGTTATTTCTAAGAAAGATATTTTAAAAGTGCAGATAATTAATTTTTAGTCTGTAATTTCAAATACAAAAGGAGGAACTGACAAAACGAGCTCTCATGCAAAAAACTACCTCTTTATCACTGAGTGGAGACTCAGCATGCATGTATCAACAGACATAATACACATGCTTGTCTTATTCATAAAGGGTTAAATTGAAAAAAGGTCAGGCTTTGAAATATGTTCCTAGAAAATGGATTTATCCAGGAAAACCCATGTGTTAGCCACTTTACTTATTTTATGTATTGTAAGATTGGTTATGAACATAAGACCATTTTGTTTACTTGTTTTCAGAGAGGGCTTTCCATGCATATTTTCTTTGGAACATTCTCAAAAACCAATTGAAGTTCAAAGCCATAGAGAGCAACAGTATTTCAATATATAACACAGTAGAGTTGAAATAATCACATTTGCTCTTTATTAAATCTCATTGCTGTTGGTAGCTCCTCCTAATTCTTCCATCAATTCCTGTTTGTGTTTTTTCAGCACTTTTTCTAAAGCAAATTTTCCTCATGTGGGTTTTGATTTGTAGGTTCATGAGCTAACTGATGAGATGTATTTATGACCATATTGTTTTGAGCCCTGAGGGCATAGGCTTCCTTGGGCTGTGCTCTTTTTTGGCAGAACTGGAGATGAAAAGCATCTTCAAAACCACGGCGAAAATTCTCATTGAAGAACCCATAAATGATAGGGTTGATGCTGCTATTAAAAAAGGCCAGCCAGTGTGCAAACGGGTAGATGTAGATGTTGATGACCAGCAGTTCATTAGCAGACAATTTAGCGTAGTCTGAGAGCATCATCAGAGTCCACAAGGGCAGCCAGGAGAGAATAAAAAGTACGGCCACGATCAGGAGCATCTTAATGACCTTCTGCTTCTTCTTGGACACCATGTGCCACTGCTCCCGGTTCTGCTTGCCTGTGTGAGGCACCGTCATCTTGAAGAGTGAAATTCCAATCCTTCCATACATGATGACAATGAGGAACAGGGGAGCCAGGTAGATGTTAGCAAACAGCACCGTGGTGTAGATCTTTCTCATTTCCTTATGTGGCCAGTCTTCCCGGCACCAGTAGACTGGCATGGTTTCATTCAGGGAGTTGAGTCTCACTCGGAAATATATTTCTTCTTGTACATGTAACATTATTGCAGATGGAGACATGATGGCAATGGCCAGGACCCAGATGATCACAATAATGACCAACGCTGTCTTGATAGTGAGCTTTGGTTTAAAAGGGTAGACAACACACCAGAACCTGCAATTAAAGGCAAATATCAGTTGAGGCAGTGCCTCCTAACTTCTGACTGAGTTGTGAAATAAATTTAAGGAATTCCTACATTCTTCTAAAAAACATGGAAAGTTACCATTAGTGGTAGAAAGGCATGCACTTCCATTTTCTGTAATTGACATGAGATAAATTTCAATTCAAAATATGAATAAGTGGAGTGTATCAGACACTATTATTAATAAAAGTAATAGTGGTAACTATTATTTATTGAACATAAATATGTAGTACTCTGTTTCATTCTTTTCTATTGGTTTGCATGAATTATCTCTTGAAGTTTCAGCATAAAAGATGGGAAAATAGGTCTAGAAAAGGTAAAAATATTGCCCATAATTACATATAATTTTTATACAGGTAGTTTAGCTCCAGGGTTCATATTCTTAAACTCCTCACCATGCCCTTCTGTGGTCCTCCCCCATGTTATCTGTGTGCTTGGCCATGTAACTTGCCTTGGCCAATAGGACATTAGCAAGCATGACATAAACAGAGGCTCTTCATATACTTCCATATTGGGGCTTGTACCTGGAATGCTTCCTCTTGAAAGTCATCCATCAGGTTGTAAAAAGGCTTGAATTAGGTGACAGGCTGTGTGTAGAAAGACCCTAGGGCAAGAGAGACCAGCCCCCTAGGAGGTGCCATCCCCAGTTTGGAGCCTGGGATGATGCTGCGGCAGGACTGATTTCAGCTACAAATCACTGAGTAGAACCAAAAGAGGCACTCAGACAATCCACAGGGCCAGGGGAAATATTACAGAATTATTGTTTTAAGCCGCTATGTGGTTTGGTGACTTGTTTCACAGCAATAAGAGTCTAACAGTTTCCATTGTGAGTTCTGATTAGGCACCTTCCTAGTGGTCTGTCCCCAGGTGGGCATGAAAGTTCAACAGCAGTATGTAGAGTTAGTCTGATTCATTTTATTGCTATTTTGTTATTGTAATTCTTGATGTTACAATTCCTGAGACACATGTTAATTATAAGATAATTATACCATTAAGCAACTGTATAACATTTTATATTTTCAAAGTACTACCACCTATTTAATCTTCTTTTATTTTTGTGATGGCTCTATAAAACTGAAATGTTATGAAAATTATTATTTTCCAGATTTGCAGGTAAGAAAACTTAGAGCATTTACGTGGGTCCAGCAACAACTCCAAATTAATTTATCTGACACACCGTCATACAAGGACTAGTTACCTTGAGCTTTGGCTGCTCTGCTGTCCTTCAGAACCACTCCATTGTGCGCACAAAGTCTTCTGTCCTTACCTCCAAGCTTTCTTCTAGCCTTCTGATCAGTGAATTTTCCCCCTTTACTCACCAAATTGTGGATAACTTCATAGGCACAATTCTAGATATTTTTACTCTTTTTGTAAACCAACTATGAGAACCTCAAAAATTTTATTTATGTATTCACTCGATAATATATGTATATGTATTCAGAGAGGCAAAAATGAAAACAGAAATTCAACACCAGTGAAGTCGATACCTGCTGAATCCGCTCACATCATAAATTCATAAGCATAATAAATATGGCTACCATTTTAGGCCACTCGGTGGTTTGTTTTGGAAGGTGACTCATTATATAGCAACAGATGACTGAAACTATTGCAAAGTGATGCACAGACGGAATGACAAGCAGTGGCATTGTGAATTAAACCACAGCAGGTGACCAAATGCTCATCAGTTTTTTAAAAAACTTAAAACATTACAGATACAGTTAAAATTCCTTTGGTAGATCTACTTTATCCCAGTCATTTTCCTCTTTCCACCAAAATCCTGAAGTTGATATATATCCCTACTGTCAAATTTTTTATGCTTTCATAGTATTAGCCTGCTTCTATGACATTTTAAATTTGATATAATGGCACCATGTTGCATGTACTATTATGCAACTTTGTTGAGACTGTATGCTTTTGAAATTTATGTATTTTGATATATGGTGACCTAGCTCATTAATTTTAACCACTGTATATGTATTCATCAAATAACTATAGTACAATTTGTTTAATATTCTAACCTTATGTACTTTTTATAATGAAGAAATGAAGAGCAATGTTTGTTTCTAAATCTCTGTTCAGAACACATGCTAGAAACAGTGAAAAAGGATTAATACTAAATGTAATGTGGAAATAAAAGTGGTAAACTCAAGATTCAAAGAGAAAATGAAAAGGATATTATAGGTTTTTATTTGCTGAAAAGATGATATATATTATACAATTAAGGTATAAAATCTATTATAAACATTAACATAAAGTTATTTAGTAATAGTACTACTATTACTAGCATAAAATGCATATAATTATAAACAAGTAGTACGCAAAAATAGTTTAGTATAATAGTAAGTATATAATAAACTTAGAAACAATATAAAAATATCTTTGGCATACAATGGTTAGGATATGTTTAAATTCTATTTTCTTTTCCTGCAAAACAAATAAACTAGATCCAAATAATAAGCTCTTAGAAATAGATTAAAACATTATGAATAATGATGGAAAAATAAGTTAATATTAAAAATAGAATCTACCAAGTGTTATGATGTCAACAATTATACCACATCTTATTTTTCTCTCTGATATTCTCATATATATATATATATATATATATATATATCCAGAAAATGTCCAGCCATTGTTATTCTAATGAGAACAGTTTCCACAACATTGACGCGACCTGGCAGCCAAGGGGAGTAGGCTGGAATGGGCGTGCGTTAACAATGACGACTTCGCCCTGGCTGGTGTAGCTCAGTGGATTGAGCCTGGGCCTGTGAACCAAAAGATAGCGGTTCGATTCTGAGTCAGGACATATGCCTGGGTTGCAGGACAGTTCTCGGCAGGGGATGCATGAGAGGCAACCATACATTGATGTTTCTCTCCCTCTCTCCTTCCCTTCCCCTCTAAAGATAAATAAACAAAATCTTTAAAAAAAAAATGATGACTTCACTGTCAGTGGAAATGATAGATGCCCTGAGCATGTTTACTGTGTGGCTGTCACATTCAAAATAATTGAGTGAGTAGAGCAACAAATCTGCATCAAATTTTGCATTAAGCTTGAACATTCCTCTACTGAAATTATTTGGGTGATTCAGAAGGCCACAGCTATGGGCAACTGGTGACTGGCAGCTTCATCATGACAACACATCAGCTCATGCATCATGTCTCATACAGAGTATTTTGGCGAAACATCAAATCACCCAGGTGACTTCAGCCCCACTACAGCCCAGATTTGGCGTCCCGTGACTTCTGGCTTTTCCCAAAACTAAAATCACCTTTGAAAGGGAAGAGATTTCAGACTGTCGATGAGATTCAAGAAAAAACAATGAATGGGGTAGCTAATAGTGATTGGGAGAACTGTGTGAGGTCCCAACGTTCCCACCTTGAAGGGAACTGAGGCATCATGTTCCTATGTACAATGTTTCTTGTATCTTGTATCTTCTTTAATGAATCTCTATTTTTCATGCTACATGGCTGGATACTTTCTGGATAGACCTCATATATCCTCTCATATATATACACAACCCAATTTAGTAGATTATACATTTTTCTCTAATTAAGTGGATTAGATGCAAACAGGCCCATTTTTCTGGAATTATATTTTGGTGCTGACTTACCTGTCCACTGCTATTGCAACCAAAGTAAAAACTGAAGCTGCAACTGATATTCCCTGAACGAAACCACTGATTTTGCACATTGCGTTTCCAAATGGCCACCCTGAAAGGGAAAAGGAACAGTTAGTCTTTGAAAAAAATCACTCTTAAAAACTTTCACTGAAAGTAAACAGAAAGGCATGAAATGAAGACTGATATAAGTTTTCTACATGATATCTATGGATTAATCGATGTTTCCCATTATTTTTATCAGTATCTTCGGAGCTCTGTTTTTAGTACACTAATAATAATCTTAAAACTTATATAGCAGTTATAACATTCTAGGCACTGTAATGGTGTTTTCTATCTATTAATACATTTAATCCCCCACAATAGGCTTTTGAAGCCATTATTACTCACCTCATGATATAGACTAGGTAACAAACACACAGGTATCACATGACTTGCCACACAGCTGCTTAGCATTATATTAGGATCTGAACCCTAGTGGTGAGGTTCCAGAGTCCAGACAACTATCTCTTATACAATAATAATGCTCTTTAAATGAGTAAAACAGGAGGAAATCAGTATTCTAACTTGGAAATGTTCCCCATTAAATATGAGAAGCTACAAGTAGAATTAAGTTAATATTTACTGATATATAATGTAGTGAGACAAATTACCGCAAAAATTTGTTATTCAAAAACTGTTTGTGCCCACTCCCCTCCCCCAGTTTGTATACTGAAGCCTTAACCCCCAAGGTGGATGATATTTGGAGATTTGGTTTGGGGGAAGTAATTAGGTTTAGATGAGGCCCTGAGGGTGTTGCCTACATAATGGGATTTATAAGAAGAGGAGAAGAGAGAAACATCTTTCTCCATGTGCATGTACTGAGGAAAGGCCATGTGAGCAAACAGCAACAGGGTTGTCCACAAACCAGGAGAAGCATTCTCACCGAGAACCTGACTGTGCTGGTGCCCTGGCTTTGAGTGTTAAACCTCCAGATCAGTGAGAAAATACATGCCCGCTGTTTAAGCCTCAACCCTACTCTATCGTATTTTGTTACAGCAGCCTGAGTTGGCTAGGATCTAGTTTTAGAAGAAAGAACCCTTTGCATGAACAAAAGTAGTCTATTTGAATTCCTCCTTAGGTGAGCCTCAGTTACCAGAATGTTCATAAATAAATTAGTAAAATTATTAATAGCAGTTTGATATTCTAAACACTCACCTGCTGTTAAGAAAGTAACTTATTCTTCTACTAGCAAATATTCTAGTTTCCAAAAGATGAATGCTACATATTTTTCATATTTAAAAAATTTATCTCAAAAGTATTTTGTGATTTATTTTTTAAAATATAGCTAATCCCCACATATCTAGTTAAAAATACTTCCAGTAACCTAAATAATCCAAATACATCTTCAAAAAAACAAACAAACACTCATCATCCATCCAGGCCATTTTACAATAGGTGCTTTGAGTGATTCTACTGAACAAACCAAGAGAGAGCATGTCTTCTCAGTCCTGAAATTTGCTTGTTTGATACAGTATTATTTTTCAACAAAAAATGCAAAAGAGAATGCGTATAGCCATTGGTTGAAAATGGAAGAATAAGCAACTTACCTCATTTCTCTCAGCAAACTCCACTGAAATGATAGTACTAGGACAAAGAGAACACAAATCCACAGAAACCGAGGTGGAAGACCCAACTGAACGTAAAGTTGGGCAAACAACACAACTGGCTGACATAAACGCCATCGGATGCCACTGGCTTTCTCCCAGGTGGGTAGAAGAGTGGAGGTAACTCTCTAAGGAGATGGAAGCATGGAGGTTTTAGACTCTTGAGTCTCTAGGTGCAGGGGGAGTGGGTGTCCCAATGATACAGAATTAAATGAAAGTACACACTCTGCATGCAATACTGCTGGCCGACTCAGTCTAGAATGCAACAGTCAACCAGCCTTATATACCTATGGCAGTAGACCAGAGAATTTCCTTCTGGGGAAAGTGATCCTCCTAAGAACAGTGACATAAAGATTTTAATCTCTGGGTTTCCCGATGAATAGCCCAGATTAATGAAGCTGAGGGTAGACCTAAACTGAAAATCCATGCATGCAGAAGTTCAAGGCAGACACACAGTGCCTCTTTCCAATGCATGAGCAGCTAAGTAGTGGTGGACATTAAGGAAACATTAAATAGAAAAGAGTCTAAAACAAACTGGAAACAAGAAATTTAGGAGAAAACCAATGTAAATCAGGTAAATGAAAAATGAAAAGGAAACACAAGTTATTATGAATAACATCAAAGACGTAACATCCATGCGTGCATGAAAGTATAAGAAACATACAGAATATAAAAATAGCTCCAAGACTTTACAATATGCTAACAGAAATGAAGAACTTAACAAAAAGTCTGGAAGAAAAAGTAAAGGGTATCTTTGAAAGCAGAACAATAAGGAACAGGAAATGGAAGAAAAAAGATTAGAAAAGAGTGGAAGGGAAAACTCAAATCTCAAATATCAGATTAATAGGAGTTAAAGAAAAACAGGAAAGAATTCTACAAGAAAAGTCCCCAGGAATGAAGGGTATTTATTTTTTGATTGAAGGAGCTAGTTTGTGTCTACCACAGTACATGAAATTTAAAAAAGACACTCCAAGTCATAATTGCCTGAAATTCAGAACACTGGGGATAAAGAGAAGCCCGAAGAACTTCCAGGAAGAAAAACCAAATACAAATTATGAGTAAAAGAATGAAGTCAAATGGCATTGGATTTTTCAGCAGTAACATCAGGTTTCTCAGAAATAACAGTAGAACAATCTCTTCAAATATTTTGAAGGAAAACATGTCCAACCCAGAATATTTTATATAGCTAAGTAGTTAAATATGAGGACAGAATAAAGATATTTGCAGATCTATATGATTTCTAACATTTTAATCTCAATTGACACTTTCTCTGGAAGATAACAGGGAAATAAACCAAGAAAAAAAGAAATGGCATCCAGACAACAAAGGACTGAGAGGGGAGAAGAGGTTGTAAGGGTTTCAGTGCAGGGACATCCCTGAGCAGGTGAGCTCCCTGCCTGGAGGACACTGTGTCTAGAGAGAAACAAAACATGGAGAGCACCCAGGGGGTATCTTCAGGAAAGAAGATGCAATTTACAGGGTACCTCCTAGGTTTGAAAGTATTGACCAGAAATCAACACCCCTGAAAGAGAAGCTGAGACTATGTTACCTACAGGTACACACCTACAACGAAACAAATCAAAATATAATGCCTTTTTTAAATCCAGGAAAACAAAATTTTTTAATAGAGAAATTGCTATCATAGCACTCTATTTGTCTCAGCAGGGGTAAGATACATATAATAATAGGAATTCCTCCTCTCATTCCTCCTCTCATTCTCTCAATAGTTACATTGAGATGTAACATTGCATGTGTATCAGCCCATCTTGCTGTTTTCCCAGCTTCACATTCAATAGCATTTGACATGCAGTTTCCATGGATTTATGTTCTTTTGTCCCTGTGCTGTCATTACAGTGGAGTCTGCAACGGAAAACTACCTCTTCTGCTAGAAGAGGATTATGAAAAGGAAATTACAGCTCTACAGTTTGAAGATAACCCATTGTAATGAAAACATAATAGTCATTACCAAAAAATAAAGGCAAAAATTGCTGACTGTGGCTGCCTTCTGGGAATGCAAATCAAAGGTAAGGAAGAGTAATATATATGGAAATTTTTTTTAACTGGGATATCAATTACACTTCTATATACTATTTTGTATAACATTCAGTTTAAATTTAATTTTTTAATTTGTACAATTTTTTTTATTTTAATTGTTGTTCAAATACAGTTTTCTGCCCTTTACCCCCATCCCAGCCCCCCCCAGCCCTCCCCACCTCCCTCCTATCTCCATCCCCCACCTTGTTATTGTCCATGTGTCCTTTCTACTAGTTCCTTCAAACCCTTCCTCCCTTCCCCTGAAATTCCCTCCCCTCTCCCCTCTGGTCACTGTCAGCCTGTTCTCAATTTCAGTGTCGTTGGTTATATTTTGCTTGTTTGTTTGCTTTGTTGATTAGATTCCTGTTAAAGGTGAAATCATATGGTATTTGTCTTTCACCACCTGGCTTATTTTGCTTAGCATAATGCTTTCCAGTTCCACCATGATGTTGCAAAGGGTAGGAGCTCCTTCTTTCTTTCTATATGGAAAATTTTTAAATAATTTAAATAATTTAATTATAAGTGTTTACAGAGGGAATATTGAGAGAATTTCTTTTTCATAAATAGGTTTCATGAGAACAATAAGGATAATTTTTAGCAATTCTTTCACTCTTTGTCTAGCACAGTGCTTTGAAATTATACACCCTTGATATTGTTTTTTACTGATAAACATCACAAAGACACATGATCTATGCAGTGCATAGTGAGAGAAGAGGCATTCTGAGCTCTCACTCCAAAGAAAGGAAGGAAACAGGTAAATCCTATAGACAAACCTCGTATTCTGTAGTGAACTTATGTTGAATGTTATAAAAAGATGACTCTGAGATGGCTCATGCTGCTTTACAATTTTGGTGTGTTGCTATTGCTTCATTTTTTTTCTTACAGACAGGAATATGAATATCTTGAGTACTGTTCATTAATTAATATAAAACTATCTGTTAAGCAGGTACTATGTACCAAAACTGAGCTGGGAGTTGGAGGTACATTGTTCCTGTACTTTCAGAGTATATCACGTAGTGTAATAGAAGCAGTAACACAGGCCGAGAAACACCCTAGCGTAATACTTAGTCATCACTTATGTTGACATGGAATTTACCACTGATGAAACTTCCACTTTTTGAGAAATCATTGGGACTGCTGCTTCATCTTTCATAAAAAAATTGCTGGAAATCTGCCCTGGCTGGCATAGCTCAATGGATTGAGTGCAAGCCTGCAAACCAAAGGGTCGCCGGTTCGATTCCCAATCTAGGGCACATACCTGGGTTGTAGGCCAGGTCCCCAGTAGGGGGCACATGAGAGGCAACCACATATTGATGTTTCTCTCCCTCTCTTTCTCCTTCCCTTCCCCTCTCTCTAAAAATGGATAAATAAAATCTTAAAAAAAAAAAAAACTGTTAGAAATCACCCTAGCTAACCATAAGAGGGTCTAAATATCTATTTATATTTGATTGAAGACAATGCATCAGTTGAAATCAGACTTACCTATTCCTTGAACTTTATATCCCAAAACATTCTCAGTAATATTTCTGCCATATTATATGTGCCCTGGACTGTTTTAAGCAAATTCTAAGTCTTTGGTAATATATGCTAGATCTCATTCACTGGAGACATTCAGTGAACATGCCAAGATGAAGGAATTAACATGTACAAATTGACAGCTACATAATATTCACAGGGATATAAAGTATAGTATAGGGAATATAGCCAATAATATAATAATAACTATGTATGATGTAGGGTGGATACTAGATTCATTGGGGTATCACTTTGTAAGTTATATAAGTGTAACAAATGGATGACCTAGCCATGGCTGCAGGGAGATGGGACACATTTTCTCATATCATCTTGCACTGCACACAAGTCAACATACCTGCTATAATGTTGTCCAGAAGCGTAGTAGGCATACAGAATATGCCAATTAATAAATCACTTATCGCCAGGTTCAAGATGAAGAGATTAGTGACTGTGTGCATATGTTTGTTCCTCATTACAATAAAGCAGACCACTGTATTTCCCACCATGCACAGGAAGAAGATCAGAAAGTAGGAAATAATGAAGATCGCTGTCACTTGAGCATGATGAAGGTAGTAGTTCACATAGGTAACATTGATATCTGAGTGGAGATAATGCTTGGTGTCATTGACACTCAGAGCATGATGCCAGTTTTCTGAAGAGTTTGAGTCCCATTCCTCACTCATGATGGACCTGAAGAAAAGGCAGAAGAGCAAAAATGTAATTAGAAACCAGTAGAACATAAATTCTATGCCTGAGTTGAAGATAGACACTTTTCCAATGCTACAGACTTTTGATGGGCCTTTTATAACAATCTGTAACTTTTATATGGAATTGAGTTACAAATAGGACATTGGATGCATTCAAATTTTAACCAAGAGCATCTGAAAATTCCACTTTGTACTAATACTTGTTATTCTATTGTATTCCCTGGATATACTCTATATTTCATTTATCATATCTTCCATCCATTTGCAAAGTTTCATGGGAAAATTTGGAAGAGAAACCTTCCAAAACTCTCCTTTCTCCTGCCTCCAGGTCCCATAACCTGCCCAAACCTACCCATTCTTTTGAGCCTCACTTCCATGTCTCTAGATTTCCTGATAATTTGAACAAGACAAAGTGTCTACACTTTCATAACTCCCATTTAAATAACCTTCCTGTGTTTTTCCATATTCTGCTTCGACTCAGTTAATTGAATGCTCTTTTTATAAACTTTTGTGTGCAAACATAGCCACCGTACTTTGAATTTCTTAAAATAGGTCTAGGCTACTTGTCTTGGTTTCACTGAACATAATTCTATCCCATAGTTTGTATTCAATAAATGTTTTATTTAGAAGCTGTGTATCTCAACGTAGACATTTCTATCCACCCTGTGCATCAGAGGTCTCCAGCACTCCGAGGTTTGGTGATTTACTGGAAGGAGTCAGCATATAGTGCATTCAAAGCTAAGTAGTTATGATAGTGAAAGGTTACAAAGTAAAATCAGTATATAAAATTGCACATGGGATAAAATCTGCAGGAAACCAGGCACAAGCTTCCAAGAGTCCTCTCTCGGTGAAGTCATACACAACATGCAGAATTCCTCCAGCCATGTGAGTGCTAGCATATGTGAAGTACTATCAACCAGAGAAGCTGATTAGAGACTCAAGGCCCCAGGTGTTTTAGAAAGTGGTCTGTGGGTACCTTCTTCTTATCATGTATCAAAATTCCAGACTCCCAGATGGCAAGCAGGTGTGCATGATGAAATATGTTATTTGTACAAAAGACTTAGTCATAGTGAACCACTTATTTAAAGATATTTTACATTAGTATAGGGGACTGTTTATAATTTAGTTTCCAGTCTCTAACTGAGGGCCAACCTTGCAGGCAAGCCTTTCTGAAGATAGCACGCTCAGGCCTGCTTGTTAACTCCTTTCTGAATACCTTGAAAATTGATTGGGCAGAAGGTTCTATGTGCCTGTAAATGGGAATGAATTTGGTAGTAGAAATATACAATTGAGCTCCCATATTCTCTTTTTTGGAGTGGTTTCATGGACTTTGAATTGGTGAGAATAACTTGTGTGGGTCTCTGCAAGCAGATAAACAGTTTGCAGAAGATTAAGGCATTTAGTGATCTCATTGTCAATTGCATTTTTCAGTCTTTTGTCAAGTAGACATTTATATCATCTTAGAGGAACATGATTATTCTTGTCAATATGACATAAAAATTAAGACATATATCATTTACTCCTGACACTTGAATTTAGATAATTTTCTCTTTATATCTTATGTATAGGGAAGAGCATGGCAGACCCTTCTGCATGGTGTGGGCCCAGCTCCCACTTGGAGATGTACAGGACCCAAGCCCACAGATAGGTTCCCTGGGGGAGGGGGGGTAATCAGATTTGCAATATATTTAGGCTGTTTTGAGACTTCCTCTTTGCTGTTTTCAAAACCCCCCTCACCCTGCAAGTACTTTGCAAAGACCAGTGTAACTGCCTGCCTATTCATTTGCTAATGTCCTTCTTCTGTGATGTAGTGAGGGGCATTGGCTCCTTTGTTATAGCTGGAATAGTGAGGAAGAGAACTGTTTTGGAATGTAAGAGGATATTATTAGAATAAAGGCCTGTCATGGAGGAGGCCCCGGCTTTTGGCTCCTCTTGAGAGAAAAGCCACCATGTTGTCCTTATTCCCTACCAGACTCAGTAGTCTGTGTGTATGTTTTAATTCATAATGATGTGGACACTGCTGGGCGGTGTCTGCATCAGAAGAGTAAACAATATAACTTACTATTATAAACTAAGTTGAAGCCTCTGCTTGATATAAAACATGCTAAAATTGATTATACAGAGAAGGAAGTAAATTTGACTTTAGAAACTTTGCACATTCCATTAAATATATTCATCAAATCATATAAAAAGATTCAAAGAAAAAGATATAATTGCAGGCAAACAATAACTGAGATGACAAAAAATATCAAAAGACTTTTAAAGAGGCAGGTCATTATGATTGCACTTTATTGCCGCTTCTCATTGGATAGTTGAAATGGGTGGTCATTGAGGTAATACGATTATTCTTTTTTAAATATTAAAGGAAATTTAATAAGATAAAGAATAACTTAAAAAGTGTGTAGCACAGAAGTCTTAACTGAGGTCAGAGAGTGAATTGGTTGAGGTATTAAAGCAGCTGGCCCATAATCCATTTCTCCCCCAGCAGCAGGAGGATGCCCTCAGGGAGGGAAAAGAAGACAGACACTGCAGACCCTTGTGGATGAAATAGTTGGACCTCAAGGGAGAGCGATGATATTTGCTAGGTGATGAGCCTTATGTGTTTAACAATTTTAATAGGGCAATGCTGTGTAAATATTGTTTGTAGCAAATAAACACAGAATTTATGGACTTATTTTAGTCTATCTCCTACTAATCTTTTACTTTATGTTGTTACCTAAATGTTCTGGAGATAAAAATATTATTTTCTAGATGATAACACATTCTACTGGGGTGAGAACTGCTTCACTTAGAAAGTACTTTGAGCCCTGGTTGGTGTGGCTCAGTGGATTGAGTGCTGGCCTGTGAACCAAAAAGTCACCAGTTTGATTCCCAGTCAGGGCATATGCCTGGGTTGTGGGCCAGGTCCCCAATAGGGGCACACGAGAGACAACCACACATTGATGTTTCCTTCTCTCCCTCCCTTCCCCTCTCTAAAAGTAAATAAATAAAATCTTTAAAAAAAAAAAAAAAAAAAGTACTCTGAGAAGTTCTCTTTACCGGAGAAGGAAACTACCCTCATAATACCTTACACTCTAGGACACAATAACAGTGAGCAGAATAAACAAACATTAGTGAGTACTTTATTATCTTTAAGTTCTTTATTACCTTAAGTACCTTATTACCTTTGGGTATTTTAACATCAGCTCTATATTGGATGATATTCTAATTGCTTCTTTCATGTCAACCCATGTAATCTTCCCGGTATGTGGTAACTACTAATACTATCCCAAATTAATATATAAGGAAACTAAGACAAGAAGATGTTTTGCAGCCTGTCCCCAAGCTCCAGAGTTAAAGAATGGAAGAACTGGGAAACATATAGGAAGGATTTCCTGAGTGTGAAGGTCAGTAACATAAAGGATGGGCAACTTAGCAGTTGGAAACTGACCAGGATGAAATTCCATACATGGATACAGCCAAAGAACTTCTAGAATCCACTATGTCTAATGTGTAATTTAATTTTATCTTCTCTATAAAAAATATTTATTTTTTCAGTTATAGTTGACATACAAAATATTATTAGTTTCAGGTGTACAACATAATGATTAGACATTTATAGAGCTTATGAAGTAATCACCACATTAAGTCTAGTACACATCTGACACTATACATAGCTATTACAATATTATTGACTGTATTCCCTATGCTGTACTTTACATCCCTATGATTATTTTGTAATTACCAATTTGTACTTGTTAGTCTCTTCCCCATTTAAAAAAAATTTATTGTTCAATTACGGTTGTCCCCATTTTTCCCCTGCATTACTCTCCTGCCCTACCCACCCCCACCTCCCACATTCAATCCTCACCTGCATGTCTTTGTTCATGTATCACACAAAAAATACTCCCTAACTCTAACCTCAAATTGTCAACAAGCATCTATTGAACATAACTGCCTTTGTGGGAGATAATTTTCAAATATCAAGGGAAATGGTGTAATGCCTGGGTCAGTGTAGTCCAGAGAGAAGAGAGCAGCTGTAAAGGATAAGACAGGGGCAGGACCATGTCATGTGTATGCAGAGAATCCTTGGAGATACTGTGCTGGGGGAGACATGTGCTGAATGCTGGATTTTCCTAAGCATGGGATGGAGATATTTTTATTTCTATATAACAGCTACATCAAAAAAGCATGACTTATAGGATGCAACATAAAAGCAACTATGTTTGTACCTTGGTGACCCTTTATAAATAGCTTCTGCCCCTGGGTGAAATTTGGAAGAAGTCTTATTACTTCTCCAACCATTTTCTGATGATAAAAAACAGCATAGTAGTTAATACATCCAGTCCAGAATAATAAACAAAATGTTAAGTTTTCACCAAGAATGCCATTTTGGCTTCTGGCTTCTTTTCTCTTTTCCGACTGGCTCATGCTCTTTGATAGCCCCACCCCCTTGTCAATCTCAGTTCCCATTCTTGCCAGAATTGTGGGTGGGCTAAGTTAGGGAGGTGGAAAGGGGCAGGAAAGTCCTACTTTTCTTTGTAGATGTCCCTTGAACTGGGCGTAGTTTTGAAGCTGACCCTTAGTTTTTGTGGGCATCTTCCTAGGTTTTTCACAGACAGTAAACTATGGCTGTGCAGTAGTTTGTACTTCTGATCTACACTTCTCTTCAAGCAAGGAAATTCCTCTCTGGCTGCTGCTGGCTCTGTCTTCAGCCTTGAGAAATCCCACAATTCCACCTGCTGTAGAGCATCAGAGTTAACCTTTGTTCAGTTGGGTCAGTCATGCTGGCCTACACTTGCATTCGAGCATCTTTTGTCCTAAAAGACTGCAGGGGTGTGAGTTGGCCAATGCCACCAACTCTGCTACTCCACTATCAGAGACACAAACCGGCCAGCCAGGTCCTTGAGCTTTAGATGTCTCGGGTGTGAGGCACACAGAAATCTACTGTGTTCTCCAAAATATTAGGTGGATACAAGTATATTAAACTCTCTATACGTCTCCTTTACTCCCTTTTCTAAGCATGAATGGAGGGTAGGCACTCCCTTTCTTCCATCTTGCAAGTGAGTGAGTGACTCGGCACACACCAAGAAACTTCCCTCTCCATCCTCTTCTAACTTGTGATTCTGGGCCTTTTTAATCTCTTCAGGCTGAGGATATCCATTCCTGAATACCCTCCTTTACTAGTCAGGATGGCGGTCCCACATAAATGTCTTGGGGTTTTTGCTGAAACCAAAAGCAGAATAGTTTGAATGTACAATAACATTCTGATACATAATTGTCAAAAGGATAAATGCCAAAGGTGCTGAGGATTTGGGAATATCCTAGCAAGTGATATTCATTTTACTCAAAAGTTTCAAAATTGGAATTGTATTTTTAAAAAGTTTACATTTTTCTTGCCACTTAAGAATACTCTGTATTTGTTCACATCAAGAGATACTCTTTCCAAGAATGATTGTTCATTGCTGACTCTTGATCTGTTACAAGATGTACTTATGATGTATTTAAAAGCTATCACCTGGTGTTAGACAATTAGAACGTTTTCAACTTTTCTGTTATCAAAGTATTAGTTTAATATTTATCTTTGATTCTATTTGTTTACATTTTCTACAATGCTCCAAGGATGAAAACTAAGAAATCAGAAGGTATGATCATTTTCTGCTGATCATTTTTAACAGATACTATTTTCTACTGGAAAGTTGGTCTTAATTCACATTTATTCCATTGGTGCATAAAGTGCTTATTCTTGCTGTCTTGTCAATTCTAGGCACTAAAATTCCCGCTATTCATTTTTTTAAATCTTTACCAATTTACTTTTTAACATGGTTAACTTATTAAAATGTACATTCCTTTAAATATTATGAAATTGAAAGTTAGTGCCAGATCTTTGGAGTATGCATTCATTGAGCTTTTAGATGTTAATTAACACTTCACTCTATTTGTAATCAGGACACTTACAGTCTAAAAAGCAAGATACATATGTAATCAAATACATGTAGCATATGTCCTAGAGAGAAATTCAAGGTGTGGATAATGGAAGAAATGATCAGCCCTCTCTGAAAGATCAGACAATGCTTCCAAGAGGACAAGTAGCTTGAGCCTAATTTTAAGAATATAGTGGAGCTCATTAAATGACATCACAGACCAAAAAGTGAAAGATTTGAAAAAAAAATTGCTCACTTGGGTATTAAGTATTATTCATTATCTTCTAAAACTAAAAGTCCGTAACATACCGCTCTGGGGTATTTTGGTCTTTTCCAGATCTAAGCTTTATCACCTTGTGCTCAGGTACGGTTATGTGTGTGATTTTTCTTCAGATGTAACAGTGCTGTTTAAACATAAAATGTCAAAGAACAATTTCAGTTTAAGAATCCAGAAGCAGGATGAAAAAGAAGAAAAGCTTCCAACAGTTAAAAAGGCTACAGTGAAGCTTTTATTATAAGGTCCATATTTTAAGTTCAGGCTTTACTAGAAAAACGAGGACGTTAACTGAAGACAATGGAATAGCTACATAAGTAAAAAGGGCCATTTGAAAGCCTTAGAGTGAAGGGAGAGAGAGGAAACTATAAAAACACTGATATATTTATGAAAGCACCAGAAGTTGGAAAAATTTCAGGTAGAGATCAACAACTTCACATAGATATTAATATATTATAGACATAAAAACCACATTCAATGATTCAACTATTGACACTAAATCATTAAATTTAAACATAAGCTTTCTTGCCCTGGCCAAGTAGCTGAGTTGGTTAGAGTGTCATCCCAAGATGCCAAGGTTGGGAGTTCAATCCCTGGTCAGGGCACATGCAAGAATCAACCAATTAATGCATAAATGGATGGGGCAGCAAACTGACGTTTCTTTCTCTCTCTCTAAAAATGAAAAAAAAAAAAAGAAAAAAATGTAAGCTTTCTCTATGTAAGAAGAAAGATACAAATAATAAATTTATAAATGTTATAAGGTAAATAAATAATCCTTTGAAAAATATTAATACTGTTTAGGTAAAATTTCAATTATCTGGAAAATGGATATGAAGATTATCTTCTATGATACCATATAAAAAAGAGCATATGTTATTACTATTTATAGTATTTTTATGATCTAAGTTTTTTATATAACAGCTTAAATAGTTTAACAATGTGATTTATTACATCAAAAGTCCTTTTGCATTATATAAAAATACATTTTTCCAATACAGGAATATACCAGTGAGTCAACACAAACCTGTAATATGTGTAGAAGTGATGCTAAATTAATTCTTGCAGAATTGAGACACTGAGGTAATAAAATAAAAATAGGATGTTATAGAAATAAAGGGCTAAGTAAACATGCAATTAGGTTTACAAATGAGCCAGGCAGTCCCAGAAATCCACATACAAACTACTTAACTGACTTACAAACAAAAGAAAAAGTGTGATTTATTTTTACCTATATTTCTAAGATAAACCCTTATGCTAATGTCTACTTTAAAGGGCTGGAGCCCTGGACCAAGCCCTGTTGTACAGCTATTTCTCTCGTGGACTTTGAGGGGTGTTAAAAACAAGAAAACAGGTCCCAAAGAGTTGCTTACGCTAAGCCCCACATCACCTAACTGAGACTTCACTTGATTCCAGTTTCAGCTCTCCCAGAAATGTCATCTTAAACCACTCAGTCAAAAATTGTCTGATCAGCACTTTTAAACAAAAAGCCTTAATCCCCTAAGAAAAATAACCATGCCACAACCAATCCATTTTTTGCCTAGTACAACTTCCTTGTCCCTGGCTCCCTTCTGCCTAGAAATGTCACTTGCTGTGGATAGCTCTTTGGAATGCCTTTGATTCAGGAATCGTTGAATAAACCCAAAAAGATCTTTAAAATGTACTCAGCTGAATGGTGCTTTTTAACAGGAGGTAATATGAAATGGGGCATCTGGTTCCTTTGCATCCCAGATTCCAGATCTCACTAAATTCTCTATTCCCTTTGCTTTCTTGGCCTCTCCCTATTCATTTTTCTTAGGATCCTTCTGTT
This sequence comes from Anoura caudifer, assembly GCA_004027475.1. Classification (NCBI taxonomy): domain Eukaryota; kingdom Metazoa; phylum Chordata; class Mammalia; order Chiroptera; family Phyllostomidae; genus Anoura; species Anoura caudifer. The sequence goes on from PVKU01003228.1 coordinate 186,066, forward strand.
AGGCTATTTGGTTAGAGATGATGTCAGGGAACTGCAGCAACTTCAGGAATGAAAACAACCTTAATTGAACTTTAGAAACCATTTTGCTTAGAGTCTCTCAGCCATGCCCACAGTGAAGAGATGTTTTCCTCTGGGGGAATTCGTTTTCTTTAACCTCCACTGCCAAGAACTGCGCTCACACCCCTGTCCAGTCCCTCCACTTTCCTCTCTTCCACTGATCCTGACCACTCACTTCCACAATGCAAACAAATGAACTTTTACCCTAAGCCTAGGGAAAATTCTCATATTCTTATTAATGTATTATTCAAAAATTTAGCTATTTTCTCTGAATCTTCTTCTAGATCCTTTAGAGGTGCCTTCACTCATCACAACGGCAAAAGGGTTCTGTAAACAGGAGAATCATTTACTAATGCTTAAATTCTAGCCACTGAAATGGCCAGCAAAATTTTAAGTTTTGGTAAACTTTTCCTAGATTATATTTTTAGCCCAGCTGGTCTGCCCCTGCAATAATCTGTAAGTGGAAGGCAGTGAAAATCATATTATCTGTTTTCTAGGGGAAGTAAGGGTTATGAAAATTTTTTGTATGTCTTTCTTTTCACATTTTCTTCCCAGTGCATCAGGAACAGTGGCAAACAACAAAGCTTTCAGCAAAGCAATTCACAGAATCTCTGGTGAGTCTCAAAGCATATTTCTAGCAAGCTGCTGCATGGACCATAACTCAGATTTTTCAGTGCTCAAAGGTGAGTGTTCAGAATTCAACTTATGCAAACTGTCATATACCTTCAGAGCACAATCTACACATCTAAATACTCACATTCATCATGAAATAGGATGAAATAGGGTTTCCACTCCATTGGGTTATTTCTGATGGAGTCTAATACTCCTAATGCTAATTTTTTAATTACTGTTTTCTTTTTTCTCCAAAATTTTCTAAGAATGTTTGTAAGAAAATTACAGATTTACAAAAATATTTACTATTTTTTTGTCATTAAATATCCATGTCAAAATTTATCAGTTTAGTCATCTAAAACATCTATATTCTGAGGGGAATGTGAAGTGCAGCAAAGGAAATATAGTCAATAATATAGTAATAACTACATATGGTTCCAGGTGGGTACTAGATTTATCAAGACAATCACTTCATAAGTTATGTAAATGTCTAACCACTAAGCTGTACACCTGATCTACTATAACACTGTCAAATGTAATTGAAAGATAAAAAATAAAAATAAATTTAAAAATAAGAGATGTATCTTAGTGTTCCCATAGGATGTGTAACTCTCTCTTAAGCCTCGTGTCATCTTATACTGTTTATATTCAACTCAATATCTGACAACAATCATTTCATGACTTATTCTGCATTGGCAATAACTGTTAATACTCTTTCAAAATATCTTTCCTTAACAGGATCTACTTTAGAGGAATAGCATACAATGTGAGTAATTTGATTTTAAAGTATTTTGAATACTAAATATAACTAACAAACGCAATCCATGAATTATATTTTTCCCTGCTAACCATTTTAAATTATTCAAATACATAGACATAAGGATATTTTCTTATAATAAGTAAGAAATTGGGGGGAAATGTAGATTACTTCTTTGTACCTAAATTTCCAGAACATCCTTAAGACTCAGTTTTTAAATGTCAGT